>JBBPMH010000296.1:0-36038 GCA_038090235.1 Pulveroboletus ravenelii | reverse complement strand
AGGAGAAAGGAGAAAACATAAAAAGAGTAACATTTGGAAGCTGGGATTCATCTTTTTAAAAGGAGAAGTTCCCCTAATGCAAACTTCTCATAATGATCATGTATTAGTAGCAAGGAAATCAAAAGCAATCATCTTTCCTATCATCCTTGCACCTAAAATAAAAGACGTTAGAATCCATGCCATCCTCGACTCTGGAGCAAGTTGCTCCTGCATTCACCAAGAAAAACCAACTTCCTATGACTTGACTCCCCCAACCTATCTCTGTGCGAAACGCTGATTCAACCCCAAATCGTTGTGGAGAAATAAAATTTACCGTCACCCTAGACTTTCATCTAGCCGACCTCTGCTACTCTGAAAAATTCAGCGTAATGCATCTTGGAGACACCCCAGTCATACTAGAAATGACCTGGTTAAAAATAGCCAACCCCACTATCAACTGGCCAACATACACCATATCCCTTCCTATCTCTGAATCCCTATCAGAGAACGGACATAGAGGTTCCCCCCAAGGGAAGATCAACCCAATGTTAGATAAGTGGCTTATGGAACACACTGCCCGAAAAACACCTTGTCCCAATGCCCATCATATTTGACATATTGACACTGACGAAAAGTGGAATGAAGATCTCTACATCTACCTTAACTACGATAAAGGGGGACAATTCCCCACTCACTCCGAGTGGAAAACTTGGGAAGAGGCGGAAATGATCAGAAAACTCACTACAGCCACTGATCTAGCCATCCACGCCTTGCCTGAGAAGAAAACTACAGTCCTTCCCTCCGAATTTGCTGATTTCATGTCAGTATTTGCCAAATAATCAGCTGACCATGTCCCCCCGACTCAACCCTGTGACCACCCCATTGAACTAGATGAGATGTTCAAACCAAAATCCACCAAAATTTACTCTTTTACCGAAGAAGAAAAGAAAGCCATGGAGGAATTCCTAGAGGAAAACCTCTGTTCAGGAAAAATCCACCCATTGAAATTGCCCCAGTCTTCCCCTTTCTTCTTTGTCAAAAAGAAAGACAGAAAACTTCACCCCTGTCAGGATTACCAATACCTAAACCAACATATGGTCTGCAACGCCTACCTCCTACCACTCATATCGGATCTTGTGGATTGCCTGCAGGGTGTGAAAGTCTTCACCAAATTCAATGTTCATTAGGGATATAATAACGTCCGGATTAAGGAATCCGACTGTTGGAAAGCCACCTTCATCACACACAAGGGACTCTTTGAACCAACTGTAATGTTCTTTGGTCTTACCAACTCCCCAGCCACTTTCCAATGTTTCATGAACAACTCCTTTCACAACCTCATTGCTGAAGGATGGCTGGTCATCTACATGGATGACCTTCTCATCTTCTCCCCCAATGAACAAACCCACATCAAATGAACTCATTGCATCCTGAAATGCATAGAGGAACTCAACCTCCATCTCAAACTCGAGAAATATGAGTTTGCTGCAACTCAGGTGGAATATCTCGGCATGGTGGTCAAACCTGGAGAACTTGCCATGGACCCCATCAAGCTGGCAGGGATCAAAGACTGGCCCACCCCCACCAAAGTCAAAGATGTCTGATCATTCCTTGGCTTTACCAACTTCTACCGGCGATTTATCCCTGATTACTCCACTGTCGCCCAATCCCTCCTTGACCTTACCAAAAAGGATTACCCTTGGGACTGGTCGACAACTTGCGAGACTGCCTTCAAAGCACTAAAAGATGCCTTTCTTGTTGAACCTGTCCTCCAATTACCCAACCCGACCTGACCCTTTGCTATCTCCACCAATGCCTCCAAATGGGCAACTGGAGGAATCCTCCTTCAACCAGATGGTAACGGTGATCTTAAACCTTGTGCCTACCTTTCCCAATCCCTCTCTCCTGCTGAACGAAACTACAATATCTATGACCGAGAACTCCTTGCCGTCATCCAGGCACTCAAGGTTTGGTGTCACTATCTCCATGGCTCCACTTTCCTGGTTGATGTTCTGA
Source organism: Pulveroboletus ravenelii (assembly GCA_038090235.1). Lineage (NCBI taxonomy): Eukaryota > Fungi > Basidiomycota > Agaricomycetes > Boletales > Boletaceae > Pulveroboletus > Pulveroboletus ravenelii. Next base: position 34,043 of record JBBPMH010000296.1, on the reverse strand, counting down.
CTGATCACAAAAACCTCACCTACTTTCGGGAACTGCACAAGCTCAACCGGCAACAGGCTCAATGGCTCCTTGACCTAGCCAATTTTGACCTCAAATTCACCCATGTCCCAGGCTCCTCTCTTACCGCCCCTGACGCTCTCTCTCGCTGACCTGACCATACCAAGGGCCATGACAATGACAATGTGGATGTCACCCTTCTCCTCGCCAATCTCTTCATTAATCTCATTGATGTGGATCTCTCCACAAAGGTGGCTGCCTCCTCCACCTCCAACCCCCTCGTTCTTAATGTCCTCTATGCCCTTGAGGGTGCCAGGATAATTCAACCAGCTGGGCTGAACATATTCCAATGGTGGAATTTGCTCACAGCCACTGCCCCCACTTGGTCACCAGCCAATCACCATTCTACCTCATGATGGGATATGAACCGAAACCCCTCCCCACAATCGTTGCCGAAACAAACCTTCCTGCTGTCAAATCATAACTCAAACTCTTATCTCACCTGAGAAATGAAGCCCTAGTAGCACACAAACTAGTCCGCCAAGTAATGAAATCCAGGAATACACGAGGCTTCAACTCAGGGAAATGAGGAGATAAGGTATGGCTAGAAGCCTGGAATTTAAAACATTCCCTCACCAGCCCTAAATTCACCCCAAAATGAGAAGGACCCTTCGTTATCACAAAAGTCTTATCACCTATCTCCTATGAACTCCGACTCCCTCCCACATGGAAAATCCATCCCATATTCCATGTCTCTCTTTTATCATCCTATCGCGAAAACAATGTACATGGATGGAACTTCCCTGCTTCACCACCGGACCTAATAGAAGGAGAGGAAGAATATGAAGTCGAGAAGATTGTATGTCATCGTGGAGCTCTGTCCCATCGGCAATACCTCATCCGATAGAAGGGTTACTCAGCAGAAGAAAACTCATGGGTTTCAGAGTCAGAAATGAACAACGCCTCACTTGTCCTGAAAGCATATAAATGCCTCCACTCCAAGTTCTTCCCCCATCCCATCTCCCATTCAATCCACTACATGTTTACCTCCAATGCCTTCTCTTGCCCCTCTCACTGTGTACCCTCCCCTAACCCCCAGAATGCTCAAAGTCCTTCTGGAACTAGAACAACTACTAGTGCGGACCTTCTACCTGTTCAGGGACCACGAGAGGGTGTTCCAACTCCTCTTTATCCTGTTCAACCAGGTTCTCCAACAACTGGACCAACCTCCCCCTCCTCCATAACATTGTCTTCCCCAGTTGACTCCTCCGCCTGTCCCGGCACCCCTCACCCTACCATTAGCGAGTGGCGAATCCTTTACCATAGCCATGACGATGGAATCTGTCCCCCAGATGTCCCTGCCTATGCCCAATGCCTGTGTGACGACCTCCCTGATGAACAATACCATAGTCTCCTCATGACGCACGTCGCTGACCCCCGTCTCACCCTCCCGATGGACAACGACCTTACACCCGGTTCCCCTCTAGCCTCACTGATAGACGCCTTCCTGGAGGTCTGCCACCTTGACCTGCTCATTGATTCTCTCAACTCCCACTCAGATTTGGTCGTGGCCAAACACCACCTTTGTTCCATTCGTGCCGTCCTTCACAGACACTTAGGATCCATCGGTTATCAGATGAGACTGGGAGAGTACCTGGTCAACCTTGACTGCTATCTCGCCAAAAAAGCCAAACTTAACCAACCCCAGTACCGCCGCTCCATCACCACCCATTTTGATAACCTCGAACATGACAACTACCCCTCCATCTCATCCTCCCCCCTCAATCCTGAGGAAATAGCTACCCTAGAGAGAGAGGAACTCTCCTATTGGGGATGGCACCTGTGGCCCCTTCCCACATCTCACCCACTCTATAGACAAGCATGCTTCCAATGCCACTGATTGGGGCATGTGCAAGTCAATTGCAAACTTTATGAATGCCCTACCTGCCACGCCTGGGCCCCGGGACATGTGCAGTATCAATGCACCACTGTACACTGCCGCGCAGGAGTACCCCAATAAACCCTGCTGCATGTTGACCTCTCTACCATTCGCCCCCTTCACCACTCTCCAGGAGGAACCTCTTCCTCGTCATCCTCATCGAGGTGTTTCTGTCCCTCAACACTTCCCCCGTCTCCACCATCCCTGACACCTGTCCCACAACAACTCTGTCATCAACGTTCCTTTCATACACACCCTCATCAGCACTCTGGGAGTCCCATCCCTGTCCCTCCCCCTTATGTGGACTCTCCCGACGATGACCCTTTCACCGCCGAAGCCTACAGCAACATGACTGGCTCCCCAGGGTATAGTTACCAGGAATTTTAGGACGTCGACGGTGTCTCCTTGCCTTAACTGGGGGGTAATGTTATGTTTCACTGTTATCTTGACTTGTTTCCTAAGTTTGTCATTGGACCTTACTCTCCTCATCTGATTCTCTCGTATCGGGCTTGTAGCTCCACACTTAGTCACCGAGTTTCTTTCGCTATTTGTTGGTTTACTCATATGCTTACTGATCTATGTTTTTTCTTCATTGTTCTTGTTTTATCCTGTCATTCTCCAACGTACTATAAAAACCCACTCGTAGGTCTACTTGTCCTCCAGTTTAGACCTACTCGGCAATATATCTGCTTCTCTACGTGTCTTCACTCCACACTTGACTGAGTGCTATGCTCCTTTCTTCATCTCCTTGCTAGCAAGTTGCTAGGCAAGACCCTCAACCTTGAACCATCGTCAACTAGTCGTCGGACGAACCCTTGACCCTGCTAAGAACTGCAGGCTACATCTCTCATCTTTGTTCTGTTGTAGCTGTTTGCTAACAATATTCCTTGTCCTCGAAACCCTTAGCTGAGTTCATGCTTTGACCCTTCAGGATCAAGCATAACAAGTATAGCATCAAGGTCTGACATTATTGGCACAGAAGAGGGTGGTGATGGTGGTTGGAGAAAAAGAAGAAGTTGTGGACAGGTATGTGAGAAGAAGGATAGCTCACTCTGTTTCTGTGTAAACTTCTGCAGCTTCAATAGGCTCACCAAGAAGGATCACTACCCTCTCCCACAAGCTCCCTTGGACAAAGTCCAGTTGTGACTCCTTGAAAATTGTGACCTGCATCTTCCACACCTCCTCCCATTGGTGCACCCCTACCTCCATCTATATCATCTCCAGTTCCCATAGCCTGCCCAGCTGCTCCTCCAGTTTGCCTAGCACCTCCACCAGCATGCCTAGAGTATTGCAGTTCTCTGCCATGGTCTCCAGGAGCCAGCAGGGCACCAGGCCCTCACCATCCTCACCCTTCACTTCCTGTCTCATCTGTGACACTCTTGCTGCTCACAACTACCTCAGTGGAGACTTGTGTCCACTTCCTCAATGTCCTGGGTGACCCTGCCCTCCTCTGCTTCCCCACTCATGCCCCCTCCACTTCGGACTTGTCTCTTGGCCTGCTCCAGCTGCACACAGCATGCGCACACCCCAACTGCTGGCTCCATTACTATGTCTTCCACCTGTGCTTTGCCTGCTGTTGCCATCAACATTGCCACTGTTGCCACAAGCCACCATTCCTTCACTTGATGCCAGCACTCCTCTTCAATGCACTGTGCCTCTTTTTTATGCCGTCGCCTTTCCTCCTCCTCCACTTTTTGGCACTATAAGATATTATGTCAGTGGCACAATGCATTGGCTAACAGCCACTCATCTTCTCACATTCATGCTTTTTCCCCTTTTGGACACGCTCCCACAGCTCCTTCTCCTTCACTGCCCACCTTGCCTTCTCATTGGTCTTGGGTGTGTGGTGTGTAGGTGAGTTTTCTCATCACAAGGGGTTCTGCATAGGGTTTAGTGTGAGGATGGATTAGCTATGACCTACTCTGGTGCACAAGAGCAGTGAAAAACAAGTTCAGACAATGATGAGCAATGGAAATAGATAATCCAGTCCAAAATAGGGCTGGATACCAACAGATGAGGCCAAGGATGAGGGCCAGATAATGATAATGGGTCAAGAATGAGAACCTAGGACAATGACAATGACAATGACAATAATAAAAATAGAAAAAGCTGGACCAAGGATGAGGGTCAGGCACCAACAGATGGCCAAGGACAAGGGCTGGGTTCAAATGAGGGGTCAAGAACCAGGACCCAGACAGAGACAGATAACAATGAGAATAAAGGCAAGGACAACAATGATGATAATGAGCATGATTTGGACAATGAGAGTGACCAATGGGAAAAAGATTGATGAGATTTGAGATCTTGATACACATTTTTTATAGTCCAGGCATTCCCTGGACTTAGTAACTATGGTAACATATGAGGCCCTATGAAGGGACACTCAGTTCTAAGTAGTGGGAAGTCAAGAAAACAATTTATCATAGTCAAAAACACAAGAGAGAACAAAGATATGAATGAACCAACATGAGACAAGTAAAAATAGACAATCTGGAAGATGGACCTGGACTGGATTGAACAGATGCATATGAGTCTAGAACTGGATTACAGAGTCCAGAGAGTGAATACAAGAAAAATGAGACAGACTAACCTCAGGATGGTACCAATGGACTCTGGATGCAACTAGGACTTTTGATGGATGCTTAGACAGGCTGGAAAGGGGGTTCTGCAACTGTAAAAAACTGTAGGCTCCTACACCAGTCCAGATCTGCCCACTGGATCATTTATTTTTACTTATCTTATGTTAGTTTCTTCATATCCTTGTTTTCTTTCATGTTTTGGACTATGATATATTGTTTTCTTGACATCCCAATACTTAGAACCAAGCATCCCTTTATAGGGCCTTGTATGTTACCCTAGCTACTAAGTCCAGGGAATGCCTGGACTATAAAAAATGTGTATCAAGATCTCAAATCTTATCAACCTTTTCCATGTTGGTCACTTTCATCATCCAAATTGTGCTCATCATCATCATTGTTGTCCTCACCATTATTCCCATCATTATTTGTCTTTGTCCAGGTCCTCATCCTTGATCAGGTTTTTCTATTCTTATCCTTGTCATCATCTTTGACATTGTTTCAGGTTCTTGTCCTTGACCCACAGTTACTATCCAGCCCTTGTCCTTGGCCTCATTCATTGGTATCCAGGCCTAGTTTCAGCCAGATTGTCTATTTTCACTGCTCACCATTGTCTGGATTCATTGCCTACCACTCTCATGTGCCAGGGTAGGTCATAGCTAATCCGTTCTCACACTAACCCTACACAGGACCCCTTGAGATGAGGAAACTTGCCCACACACACCACACACCACATCCCCTATCTTTCTTACACCAGGGTAAGTCATAGCTAATCCATTCTCACTTACCCTACACAGAATCCCTTGGGACAAGGAAACTTACCCACACATATCACACCCCCACACCCACTAACTGTCTTACAATGCACTCTAGACTCTCTGGACCTTGTACTTAGCTCATCTTGTCTTACTGTACTTACATTTTATTTCTCACTTACCTTGTACACTGCCCATTTCTCTCATAGCCTCTCCAATCCTGTGTTCCACTTAGGAGCACAGCTCTATTGTTACTATCCCACCTCCAGCTCTGAGTCACTGGTTCTCATACCAGTGTTCCTCCTTCATACATAAGACTCTGTAATTTGTTGTAGATACCTCAGTTTGAATATTGACTAAGATTCCCCCAGTCTCCTCTGATCCTCCACTTGAGCCTTGACAGCTCTCCTCTGACCTTTGCTGACCTTTGTTGCTTGCAACAAGGTCCCTCTGACCCTTGCCTGACCCCCTTGTAAATTCAGGGCACCAGACTTGTGACAAGGTGCACCACATATGGTGAAGCCAAAGTCCTGTCTAAACTCCAGAGTTCTGAAGTTACCTTTGGAGTTATGATCTTGACAGTGTCAAAGGTATGGAGTTGGTCTCCTCCTGTTCATTGCACTCCAGCTGGGGTAAGTGCTTTGGTGGAAGACCCTCCCACTGGCTCTCACTGGGGACCTTCCATGGGGCTGAGTCACCATTGGAGATCATACTGGATTCATGGAAGGTAACATGTTGACTAGAAATGATTGTCTTTTATTCCAGGTTAAGGAGTTTGTATGCTTGTTGTCCATAGGTGTATCTGATCATAATGCATTTCCATGCATGTGAGCAGAATTTCCTTCATGCCTTTCTTTTAGTATAAGTGCATAGGCAAGGCACCCAAAGAGTTGGAATAGCTTTGGGTCAATCTTTTGATTGAACAGGAGTTGGTATGGAACTCTGCCATGAAGTGTGGAGCAGGAGCTCTGTGTAGTGATATATGTATGCTGTGGTGGACATGGCATTGGCCCAGAAAGACTTGGGGAGATGGGAGTCCTTGAGTATGGTGCTTGCAAGTGTGGACAGGGTCTGGTTCATCCTCTCATCCAGTCCATTGTAAAGTAGTTAGTAGGTGTGGGGGTGTGGTGTGTGTGTGAGTTTCCTCATCCCAAGGGGATCTGTGTAGGATTTAGTATGAGAACAGGTTAACTACAACTTACCCTGGCAAGTGAGAGTGGTAGGAAATGAATCCAGATGATGATGAGCAGTTAAAATGGACAATCTGGTTAAGACTACGGCCAGACACCAATGGATGAGGCCAAGGACGAGGGCCAGATAATGATGGTGGGTTAAGGATAAGGACCTAGAACAATGACAATAACAATAACAAGAATAAAAATAGAAAAACCCAATCAAGGACAAGGGTTGAGTACTACTGATGGCTAAGGACAAGGGCTGGATTTAAATGAGGGATCAAGGACAAGGACCCAGACAATGACAAACAATGGTGAGGGCAATGGTAAGGACAACAATGATGATGACAAGCATGATTGGACAATGATGGTAACCAACAGGGGAAAAGCTGATGAGATTTCAAGATCTTGATACACCTTTTTTATAGTCTGGTGTAGGAGCCTATGGTCTCCTATGGTTTCAGAATCCCCTTTCCAGCCCATTTAAGTGTCCATCAAGAGTCCTAGTCATATTTAGGGTCCATTGGTATCATCCTAAGGTTAGTCTGTCTATTTCTTGTCATATTCACTGTCTTTGGACTTTGTTTGTGCACTCTGGCGAGGGAGGGAAGTGAGGTATATAGAAGCAATGTGTAATGCACATGAGCGAGAGACACCATATAAACAATGTGACTAAAGAGAGAAAGAATGGGCAAAAGCACAAAGTGCGATTCAACCCTGTATGATGGGCTGACCTATCAGGTGGATAGTGAGCTGCTACCCCAAGCACTAGGAGTGGACTGATGATGCGAGGAGCAAACGTGCAGCACCCAGGAGATAGAAGTCAGACTAGTGTTACTACAGCTTCAAGCTGGCTTTTTTTATCTTGCTATCTGCTTGATTAAAATATATGTATATGGTCTCACAATGCAGTTTTTAGGTCTGGCTGTCAGTCAAAAAAAGAATTATGACAATTGATCCAATCATTCCTGAGATATTTCATTTAAGCTAATCTATACTCAAGCTGAGCTGAAAATAAAACTGGGCTGATATCTCAAAAGTGGTCAGGTAACCCTAGTTAGCTTAAGTAAGTAATATTGTGAGGACTACATTAAGCTACATTTCATTCACTGGGTGCATGTCAATTAGAGCGAAAATGAACATACCAGAAGTAATTTGGCCAAAAAAGCTGAAAAATGCAAAAGCTGAGCTGTGGCAACACTAAGTCAGACCCACTCACAAAGACTATCAATGAATGGATGGGATGGTATATTGAAGGAAAGCTTCATGGATGGCTGGTTTGGCCTGAATGTACAGCACAAGGATCTGGGCATGCCTCCATAGGTACACAAGGAATGCATCGCTGGTCTAGCAGCCTTTGACCTTGATGACCTCAAACAGCATGTTGCAGAGGAGGTATTTGAGGGTTGATCCAATTTGAATGCCATGGCCTTTCAATAGTTTGATGCCTGCTCTCTTGGAGGCCTCCTTGATGGATTTCAGAAATCTTGATTTGGTGAGAGGCTGGTGGCCATTTCTAAACCAGTATGAAAAGAGGTGGGCATCAGTTGTGGGGTTGTTTATGTGGAAGTGGTTGTTGAGCACCATGAGAGGGTCCGCAGGACCATCCTGTTTTGCCCATGTGACATCCTTGCCCAGTGGGTTAACCTTGGTTCAGGGCAAGCAGAAGTTGGTGACTTCCAAGCCTTGTTGATCCTTTTGGATGCTAACATGTGTGCAGGTGATATGAAGTTCTGGTTTGAAGGTGGAAAGGGTGGGGACAGTGAATTCGCCTGTATGTGCTGTGGCAAAGAAGGTGGTGGTGAGGCAGGCAAAGACTGCAGTATGGAGGAGGTTGGCCAGGGATAACTGGTTGCGAATGGCCAGAATTATGCCAATGGTGTATGGCTCACGGGGCTTACGCTTAGAGGATGGGGATGTGAGCAGTTTCATAGCTTTCAGGAGCATGTCAGTCTTATCCGTGTTGAGGATCCATGGGATGCCATAGATGATATGCCAGACATGGATCACATGCAAGTAGTTGATGATGGTGCTTCCTGCATATAACCCAGCTAGTTCTGCTAGGTAAGCCGAGATGAGCAACAAGCTTACCAGTGCTCATCATTTCTCTGGGATCTCCTTAGCATTGCAATATTTGTGAAAAACCAGAAGGCCTGAGCCGTAAGTCTCCTTTGTGCTGTCAGCCCAAGCATGCATAATAATGCTATAAATGCACTGTGTGTTAGCATCTGAGAGCGGGTGCAGGTATGACCAGGTTTCCAGTGCAGGAGGTGGTCCTTGGCTGAGCAAATGGGGCAAAGGGTGGTTGCCAGAGATATGGGGGGACTGCCTGCAGGGGTGGTATGAGGATATGGGTTAGAGATCCAGGTGTGCCTATGGACTAAGCATGCTCTGAGCCAACTGCTGGAGATGGCCAGTTCCCAATCAGATGGTGCTGACAAGGAAATGCTGGGTTTCAGAAGGGACACAAAAGGCTGGGAGGAGTGCTGATAGTGGGGGAAAAATTCCATGCGAAATAGGGTTGGCTAGGTTAACCCCACTTACAATGTATTGAGTATGGACTGTGCATTGAGTTTTGGTGAGAATCAAGTGAATTTGTTTGAAAACTTCGTTGATCTGGTGGTTCCTGCTTTGGCCCTTTTTCCATCCTTTAACCACACCAGTGTTGTCTCCAAAAACCTGGAAATGAACGTTGGAGGCTCCAGAATATATGACGGCATGAATAAGCAACTCAAAACCAATTGCTTCAGCCCATCTGATGTCATGGCTGTTGCATTGCCAGTCACAGTGGAGGAACCATGCTCTCCACCAGCCATTGAAAATGGTTCCTATCCTGGTGGAGAAGCTGGCATCTGAGAACACTTGAATCCTGAAGAGTGGCTTTGGGGAGGGGATGGGAATGGGGGTGAGGGGTTTTTGGAGAACCTGTTTCTACCACGCGATGTCCAGGTGAGTGTTATGGGGTGGGGTTCTCGGCATGAAAGGCTTGTCACTGAAGACTGCCAGCATTGCCTCAATGTTGATTAGGTAAGGGCACCCTTCTGGTGCAATCAGGGTTATGTGTATGAGTTTACTGTGCAGCTTCTGGACCTCCTCCAGGGTATGCGTGTGCTTTGATTGCCAGTCTAAGATAGTGCCAAGGTATTTGAGACATTTGGGCTCGGTGAGGCAGACAGTTCAGTTTTCCAAGTCCCAGGTGAAGCTGATGAAGATGGGAGATGTTGAGAATGGCATGTCTTTGGATGCTTCCCATGGAATGCCCAGTTCTGTTGAGATCTGGTCTATGTCCTCAATGTTGTATGTGAAATTTTGGTCAGATTCAGGTCAGGGAGACTGGTTTGCTAGATCTTGAAGGGGGAAGGTGTGATCTTCATCATGTTCTTCAACTGAAGAGTCAGAGGCAGTTGTGCCATTAAACCAATTCCTTCCACCTCTGGTTGCATGACCACCTGTGCTTTAAATCTGTTGGGCAATCTCTGAATGCAATTGATTGTAACTATCTAGAATGAAAAGGTGGTCATCTACCCATTGGAAGATGGGACCAATGCCTTTGGAGTGCATGATATCAGCACCTACACCACCTACACTACCATAGATTCCTCCAGAAGCTGAGAATCCAAAGCACAGAGATGTGTCAATGGCAAATTCAGAGTCACTGGTATGAATGACAAAAGCATGCCACTGTGAGAGGTGCAGTGGGATAGTTCAGTATGCCTCAGTGACATCATGAACAGCACCCTGGGAGCCATTAGGGAGGTGGGATAAAAGGAGGGATATGACAGGGAAGGTACTAAAAGATGATGGAAAAAGGTCTGAATTAGTAAGAGAGTTTATGGAAGTGATGGGATTAAAAGAGGAATGAGGGTAGGATAGGTTTTACACAAGGCAATAGTGGCCTGGCTTGCCTGGCTTAGGGATGAGAGAAAGAGGCGAGGACTGGAAATGTCCAATTAAGCTTTCAACAGTGCCTGCTGAGAAGGGGCTGACATAGCAGCCTTTCTGGAATTCTTTGTTGAGGATTTCACTGAATAGCTCCAGGAGCTCCGTGACAGAGGGACTATTAGAGGGGGCATAGGTAGAAAGGAGGAGCAGGATATCCACAGAGAAACCATATCTGAGACCATCATGTATGTATGGGTATTGCTGAATAATATGAGCCTCTGACATAAGGTGAAGCCAAGTGTCAGGGTTATAGGGGGTGAAAGCCCTAGTATGCCTGGCTTCAAGGACACTGCTGAGCACCATGGTCTGGCTTGCCACACCCTGAGCATTCATGTCATGCATTTTTGTGGGTGAGCTCACAGCCATGGGGTTTCTGCCAGTCATTGCACAGGATGTTACCATCTCCGTCAATGAGGCGTCCACCAGTTGTCCTGTGAGCATAGGCTGGTTTGCCATTCCAGGTCTTGGGGTTGTTGCACTCGTCAACACAGTGAGGTTCCCAGCTAAGACAGGTTGGGCATTTTGACTTGCACTTGGTGTTGGAATGCCTGGACTTGTTCTGTTCCTTCTTTGGTGATGTGGGCTGCTGAGATGAGAAGGAGGAGGATTGTGGTGGTGAGTTGTGAAATTGGCCCCTCAGAGGTGAAAGGGAGCATGAGTCCCATCTTCTGCCTGCACTAAATGGCTGATAAGAGTTGCACTGTGAGGATCTTGATTGAGACTCCCATTGCTGTTGCTAATTTGAGCTGTATTTTGCAGGACTGTGCAGAAGACAGTGGGTCATTTTCACACAGGCTTTCAAGCCTAATGGGATGCCAAAAACCATGCATATGTGTAAGGCAGCAGCAAACCATGGTGGTGGAAATAGGATCACAACACCAGGGTAGAAAAAAAAATGACGGTGGGGACAGAGCTACATCACTAGAGTGAAGGGAATGATGGTGGGGAAAAAACCACATCACCAGGGCCAGACAAGGAAATGATGGTGGGGATGAAACCATGACACTGGGAGGATAATAGGTAGATAGCACACATTTATGATAGAGAACCGACAGTAGGGAAAAAGACCACATCACTGGGTGTCACAAGGTCATAAATACCAGGGGTCAAGGGGGGAAACAGCATGGAGCAAAAGGAGCAATGGTGAGTGTATCAAATACATAGGCAACTGACCTTCAAGCTGCACAAACAATGAGGTCATTGTTGATCCTTGCTATGACGTTGGATAGCAGTTAATCATTGATGATGGAAATGTTGAAAGCTAATCCCTTGAGCTTGAGATCATTGTGCCACTAGTGGCAGATAGCCCATGCATAGTGGAAAAGAGTGTGCTCGCCGTTTAGGAGTGCTCTGTTCAGATGATTCTCAAGGTTTCAGAAAAACTCAGCTAGCGCATTGATGTTTTTGCTGGCCAGCTCACCCTCTATATGTGGTGAAGGAAACTGTTCTTTGCCTGCAGAAATTCCAAGAATGACAGCTCATGGTTGAGGCAGACATTATGAGATGCCTTGACTGAGGCCACAGGACAAAGTGTCAGGACGTCGTCGGTTGCTATGATGCCAAGGGCATTGTTGGCCTAGGATCTGAGGCTTTTAGCCACATCCTCACACCCTTTCATCAAGAAATACCATAGATTAATGTATTCAAATATGGTGATCTTCTGTATAGTGAACTGCGATGGCCAGGGGGTGATTGTGTTGGGTGGGGCTTGTGTTTCATCAAGGATACTCATTTTGGGCTTCTTCTTCTCAGCTTCTTTTCTTTCATGCTCTGCTTCCTTCTCCACCAGTTGCTGGGCCTCCTCTTCCAGTCGCCTACACTCATGGGCAGCATTGTTTTCCTCAAGGATTTTGGCCTCCCTTTGAGCATTCCACACTTCAACCCAGACTTTATGCTCCTCATCCTAGGTAGCGACAAGGTGTTTTATGGCCTGTTCTGTGTTTTCTCTGAAACTGGCCATGACTGCATCACAAATTGTACGGAAAGCTGGTGCCACAAAATCAGGCCTCTGTTCAGCTGTGGTGTCAGTGGCCATGTTTGCAGTGGGGCACAGAAAACAGCAGTCATGAGATGGGTTTGTGGGGAGGAGTCTTTGTAACATGGCTAAAAGACAGTGTATGAAAACTATTGAACTATCAAGGACCATGAAAAGAGAAATGAAGGACACAGATAAGCGAGGGAGCTCAGACGAGTGCAGCGGGATATGGCAGCACGAAAAGAAAAGAGTGCTGCATCGCTTACACCACTTGTCCAAAGACATGACTCTACAGCTGTGCTTGTACTCGCAGCACCTTAGAGTATCACTCTGGACTTTACTATCTGGTTCTGGACTCATATGCATCCATTCAATCTGGTCTAGGATCACCTGCTGGATGGTCTATTTTTACTTATCTTGTGTCAGTTTCTGCCTATCTTTCATATTTTGAACTATGATACATATATTGTTTTCTTGACATCCCAATACTTAGAACCAAGCATCCCTTTATAGGGCCTTGTGCATTACCATAGCTACTAAGTCCAGGGAATGCCTGGACTATAAAAAATGTGTATTGAGATCTCAAATCTCATCAACCTTTTCCTTGTTTGTCACTCTCATTATTCGAATTATGCTTGTCATCATCATTATCATCCTCACCATTATCCTCATTATTGTTTGTTTTTGTCCTTGTCCTTGTCCTTGACCCCTCATTTGAATCTGGCCCTCATCCTTGGTCATCAGTTGGTACTTGACCCTTGTCCTGTTAACAGCTGGATTCACTCAGCTGGAGCTCACTGTCAGAAACTATGAATTAAGAGAAGCTGCTGCTACACATACCTGGAGCTCACTGTCAGAAACTGAGAGAGCAAAGACAGTGAGCTCCGACTACATCCAAAATGCTACACAACAATGGTAAATAGTGTGCCACAATGTGACTGACTGTATGACTAAGTAAATGGCCCAAAAAGCACAGAGTGTGAATCACAATTAACACCAGTCACATGAGGGGCTTCGGAGTCAGGAATGTTATGGTGGGCTTGCTCTGGAGAGACTGGAATAAGCAAGTCAAAAGTCTCAGACAGATTAAGTCCATGGAGGCTGGCAAGAATATCTTCAAGCTCCTGTCACTGAGGTGTTGGTCACAGCATCCTTCTCAACAACCCTTTAGAACCCCTTACAGTGGGCTCCAGTTGTAAGAATAATAGGGGGTATGGGAGTGTAGTGTAGGTGGACAAGTTTACTCATCCCAAGGGGTTCTAGAGAGGATTAGTAGTGAGGATGGGTTAGCTACAACTGACCTCAGTGAGCAAGAGCGAAAGGAAATGAATCCGGATGACAATCTGGATAGAAAATGAGCAATCCGGTCAAGGGTGAGGACCAGAAAATGATAAAGCAGTGAAAATGATGAAGTGGTGGCCTAGGATGAGGTCCAAAGAGGAAAACAGACAAAGTGATGGCCAAGGATGAGGGCCAAAGGCAAACTGACAAAGTGGTGGCTAAGGACAAGGGCCAGAGAGAAACTGACAAAGCTGTTAGCCAAGGACAAGGGCTGGATACCAAAGAAATGATAGCAAGAATGACAACAATGACAATGAGGACCATTCAGATGACAATGTGGGATGTAGAGAGATGAGATTCTAAGATCTCAATACACAACCTTTATAGTCTGGGCATTCCCTGGACTTGGTAACTATAGTAACATATAGGGCCCTCTCAAGGGATGCTTGAATCTAAGTAACGGAACTTCAAGAAGACAATGTATGGTGATCAAAAAGATGAGAGAGAACAATAATATCAAAGAACCAACAAGGAATAAGTCAAAAAAAACAATCCAGCAGGTGAACCCAGACTGGATTGAATGGATGCATACAAGTCCAGTACCAGATACTAGAGTCCAGACAGTGGATACAACAAAGATAAAATGGATTGACCTCAAGATAGTACAGACAGACTTGGGACAGCTTGGGGGATGCTTGGATGGGCTGGAAACAATAGTCTGCAACCATAGGAGGCCACTGACTCCTACAGTGTTCTCAATGAGCACACACTCTAGACTCCCTGGACCTTGTACTTAGATAATTCCATCTTCCTGTATTTATGTTCCATTTCTCGCTTACTCTTGTATACTGCCTGTTTCCCTCATAGCCTCTCTGATCCTGTGTTCTGCTTAGGAGCATAGCTCTGTCATTACCACTTCACCTCCAGCTCCAAGTTACCAGTTCTCATACCAGTGCTCCTTCTCCATATATAAGACTCCATAACTTGTTGTAGATACCTCAGTTTGAAACTTGACTAAGACTTCCCCAGTCCTCTCTGACCCTCTGCTTAAGCCTTGACAGCTCTTCTCTGATCCTTCCTCAATCTTTGTTGCTTGCAACAAGGTCACTCTGACCCTCGCCTGACCACCTATAAATTCAGGGCTACCAGACTTGTGACAGAGGTGCATCACATATGGTAAAGCCAAAGCCCTGTCTGAACTCCAGAGTTCCAGAGTTACTCTTGGAGATACCATCTTGACAGGCTCCTAATCATAGATGACTTTTCCTGCTTTTCATGGATATATATACTTCCTGAAAAAGAAAAGCAATGTTCTGAAAACCTACAACACCTGAAAAGAAGATGTCCAAAACTTTTTCAAATAGGAAGTTGAAATGGAGGAATTTTTGGACATACACACCCAGTTTCTCTGAACAGATGGGGAAGGAGAGTACTCTGAAATGAAGTTTCAGAAACAGCTTTAAACCAACAGAACAACCCAAGAAATGTCCACACCATACACTCTGAAGCAAAATGGTGTAGAAGCCAGTAGTCTCCTATGATTACAAACCCCCCTTTCTAGCCCCTCCAGCATCCAGCAAGTTTCCATGTCATATCCCAAATCTGTTGGTACCATCTCGAGGTTAGTCTGTTTCATCCTTCTTGTATCTGCTCTCCAGACTCTACTATCCAGTTCCAGACTCTTGCCTATTTGCCCAATCTGGTCTGGATTTGCCTGCCAGATTGTTTTGTTTTACTCATCCTGCATCAGTTCCTTTTTTATTATTAATGTTTTTGACTATGATATATTGTTTTCTTGACACCCTGATACTTAGAACTGAGCATTCCTTTATAGGGCCTCATGTATTATTATAGTTACTAAGTCCAGGGAATGCCTGATATAACATAGTTAGAGTGTGTGGGGGTATAGTGCATGTGGGCAAGTTTTCTCATCCCAAGGGGTTCTGTATATGGTAAGTGTGAGAATGGATTAGCTATGACTTACCCCAGCACATGAGAGTGGTGGGAAATGAATCCAGATGATAGTGAGCAATGAAAATAGACAATCTGGCTGAAACTGTTAATTGTGATTTGCACTCTGTGCTTTTCAGGCCATTTACTTAGTCATACAGTCAGTCACATTGTGGCACACTATTTACCATTGTTGTGTAGCATTTTGGATGTAGTCAGAGCTCACTGTCTTTACTCTCTCAGTTTCTGACATTGAGCTCCAGGTATATATAGCTAGCAGCTTCTCTTAATTCATAGTTTCTGACAGTGAGCTCCAGCTGAGTGAATCCAGCTGTTAACAACTGGTGCTTTGATTACAGCATTAACAATCCCCCTTAGAAGCTTCACCCATTCCACACCTCAATGAAGAAGTTCACTGGTCTAGGAAGGCCAATCTGACCCTCTGACACCACTTTTGCCCTTAATGCCCCTAGACTCACCAGGTGCGGTATCAGATTTCATTCCGACCCCCACATCTCAAGAGCACTGATCGCTTTCATTTTCTTGAAGTTCCTTGTCATCTCACTTGTCCCTTTTGTTACTCTTCACCTCCCTCACCAACCTGTCCATTTGTCCGCTTGGTCTATCTGCCCTGATCACCAACCCATTCACTATCATCAACAATCCATTTGTCCGACCTGCCATCTGCCCAGCAATGGCAAACCAAGGACACTTCATGCCTCTCTGTGACACCCCCAATGCTCTGAAATTCGATGGCAAGATGCTGAAGAACAGCAATCCTAACTGGGAGGTCAGGAGGGTTAGTAGGGGGTGAGTGTAGACTCAACCCAAGGGAGGCTCTGGACTGTGGATGGTGGTGTTTCCAATGGCTAGGTGGGCCTAGGGAATGACTGGGTCACTTTCTGGAATGATGATGGACGATGAGAGGTGGGAAGATGCAAAAGGTCAAAAGATGCAAAAGTGTATTTCAAAACCTAATACAAGACTTTTATAGTCCGGAATATGTTCCTGGACTTACTAATGATAAGGGGGACATGTTCTAAATAAAGAATTGAAAGTCTAAAAGAAACTGGGCTTGTTGGGGGTTGATCTGGACTAAAACCAGACTGGACTGTCAAACCGGACTAAGATCCAGACTAAAATGGAAGCAGGACAAACTAATACTAGTCCCAGACTGGTGAGAATAAATGGACAGACATTGGATAGACCAACTAGGATATGGGAAAAACACCAGATATCAATGTAGAGACACTTGGTGCTCTATAATACCATCCCATCTACCTCACTACATTGACAACATTGAGCAGCTGGGTATCTATCATGCTCTTGATCTGGCCAACATGATCAAGGTGGCCATCCAGTATGCTGATTTCGATGAAGCTAAGCTTTGGGAAACTTTGCCTGAGGCATCCACTGTTCTAGCTGACTAAGCCACCTTCATTGCCACTATCAAGAAGTTATATCTGGGTTGTGAAGGAGCTAACCGGTATTGTCATGCTGATGTTGAATATCTCGTAGAGGACTGGAATAAGAAGATGATGCAAAGCCAGGATGACCTGGGTGAATACACCAGGAAGTTCTGGAAGGTCTCTGCCTTGTTGATTGCTAATGGGAAGCTCATGGAGCCTGAGAGGGATGTAATATTCCTTAGCAGATTTCCAGCTTTGTTGCAGGATTGCATTTGCCACCACCTTGAAATCATCAAGCCAGACCATTATCCAGATGCACCATGTCCAATGGATGACATGGTCATTGCAGCTCAATTTTTATTGTCAGGTTCTGCCCTCCATACTGCTCTGACAGCTTCTTCTAGCACTGTCTCTCTCTCTCAGCCTTCATACCAGCCATTCATATGCCCCTCTGTTGTGCCAACTGCTATGACACCCACCTACAATCTGATGCCTGCCTACAACCCGACACCAGCCTTCAATCAGGCACCTGCCTTCAGTCTGGCCCTACCTATCAAAACAGAGGCCAACCTAACCAGCCAACCTTCAGTTAACTGCAAGTTTTGTGGAGTAGACAGCCATTATATATGCACCTGCCCTATATGCATGGAGTATCTGCAGGCTGGGAAGATCATCTGGGGGCATGATGGCTGGCTCTACATACCGGATGGATCTGCCATTCCCCAGATCCCTAGTTGCCATTGCCTCAAGGAGGCCATCAATCATACCCTTGCCAACAGCCAGGCTGGGCCTTCTACAACACAGGTTTCTTCTTCTTCATATGTTTCCACTAACATCTTTTCAGTCACATACCCGGACACTCCTCCATTCTCAACATTGACCTGTCCACCTTTATTGCTACCACTACCATCCATGACTTGGATGACAACTCTCAACTGGAGCCCACATGCCCAGATTTTCAGCCATACATCACCCAAGCTTGGGCCAACTTCCAAGCAGACCAGGCATCAAAGAACAAGGGCAAGCATGTCTGGTTTGACAGTGTCCAGGTTCCACCTCACAAATATCCTGACCCTCACTCAGTGCCCATCTCAGAAGAGCTTCTCTCACTGGAGCTCCAACAACAACAACAACCAACTTTGTCTTTATCTTTGTCTCACCTAGCAACATCAACAGTTTCATCTTTGCACTCAGAACAGTGCACCTTGTCTGGAGGCTCTACAGCCCCACCTTCGTCATCTGTTCCAGTTTCTGTGGGTCTGACCAGATCCACAACCACTACCACATCATCCAGTGCAATGTAAGAATGATAGGGGATATGGGGGATAAGTGTAGGTGGACAAGTTTACTTGTCCCAAGAGGATCTAGGGAGAATTAGTAGTGAGGACAGGTTAGCTACAACCGACCTCAGTAAGCGAGAGAAAAAGGAAATGAATCTGGATAACAATCCAGATAGAAAATGAGCAATCTGGTCAAGAGTGAGAAAATGACAAAGCAGTGAAAATGACAAAGCAGTGAAAATGACAAAGCAGCAGCCTAGGACAAGGGCTGAAGAGGAAAACTGATAAAGCGGTGGCCATGGATGAGGGCCAAAGGGAAACTGACAAAGTGGTGGCCAAGGATGAGGGCTGGAGAGAAACTGACAAAGCTGGTCAAGGACAAGGGCTGGATATGAGAGAAAATGATGGTGAGGATGGCACCAATGACAACAAGCATGATTTGGACGATGATGCGGGGTGCAGAGAGATGATCTTTCAAGATCTTGATACACAATCTTTATAGTCCGGGCATTCCCTGGACTTGGTAACTATAGTAACATTCGAGGCCCTATCAAGGGACACTCAAATACAAGTAGCAGAATGTCAATGAAAAAAATGTATGATGGTTCAAAACATAGGAGAGAACAAAAGTAGCAAAGAACCGACAAGGAAAAAGTAAAAATAAACAATCCAGTGGGCGAACCTGGACTGGATTGAGTGGATACAAACAAGTCTGGTACTGGATGCTAGAGTCTGGGGCATAGATACAACAAAACTGAGACGGACTGACCTTAAAATGATATGAACAGACTCGGAATGCAATGAGGTGACTTGAGGGACACTTGGACAGGGTGGAAACAGTGGTCTGCAACCATAGGAGGCCACTGACTTCTACAGCAACCAGTACCATTCTGTCTCATATACCCCCCACTAACATTTCTTATCTCCCACAAGCGGCAGCCCCACAATTCAGATACTTGTGTTTGCTCAACAATGACTCCACTCCTAAGTGGGTTCTCAACCAGGTGATGGGCATATCTGTCCCAGTTCCCGTCAAAGATTTATTCACCATTTCATCAGAATTCCACAAGCAATTTCACAACCTCACCATGGTGAAGAGGGTCATGCCCTCTGCTACTACTAATGTCATCCAGGTCAATGAGCTTGTTGGTCTCAACCCAGCTTTGGTTACCTGTAAGTATGATGACTGAGTCCTCCACAATGAGGATGGGCTCATTGTTGCACATTATAATATTCCCCTTTGCACCCTCAAAGCTCAGATTGGAGCATCCAGACATACTGTTTTGGGCATCTTGGACTCTGGGTCTGAGATTGTTACCATGCCGAAACATGTTTGGAAGGACCTGGGCCTACCAGTCTGGTCCAACCATACCATGTGTAGGTCATTTGCTAACACCAGCGTCAACACCACCATCAGCATACTCGAGAATCTCACTTTGGACTTCGGCACAGGCGAGATTATGCTCCAGATCCAGGTACTGACCTGGGCTAACTTTGACCTGTTGCTGGGGTGGCCATTCCACACCCTCATGAGCACAACCACTGACAACTTTCCAGATGGCTCACAGACAATCACCCTGCATGACTCCAATATGGGGAAGCAGTACATGTTATCAACTTGCCTGTGGTCTGAGGGCTGTCCCCATTGTTGGGGGGACAAGAAATGTAATGTCTATCAGTCTGCCCCTGATGGAAATTTTTAGTTTTTGATGATTCAGAATCTGTCTGGGGAGAAAACAGTATTTTTATCTCATTTCCTTCTTTATATTCATTTTTATTGTCCACCCCCGCTTATTCTTATTTTTATTCAACTTCGTATCTTTGCCTCCCTCCTCTTTCCATCAGACTGCCTCACTCTTCAGTGGACTATCCATTTCTTTCCTCTACTCAATCTGCTCTCACTCTGGATGCCCTTCACACACTAGATTCTATGTATTTTTATGATATTTTCTTGCATTCCTTGGTCTACAAGCCCATAGCCAAGAAAGTCCGTGCTGTGATGGCTCCTGTTGATGAGAAGTTTTGCATCACATGCACTCTGCTGGCCAATCCACTTGCCAGATTGGCCCCACTACCATTTTTCACACTGGATTTCTCACCCAGTACTCATTTTACTTAGGAGTGAGCTAATGCTCTAGATCTTGACCCCACCAACTGGCTCTTGCCAGAAGAACTCAAACTCGTTCATTGGATCGTTTGCAAACACAAAACCACTTTTGCCTAGGTACCCACAGAGTGTGGGCACCTCAATAAACAATACTTTCCACCTGTCAAGATTCCGACCATACCTCACATACCATGGGTACTTCATAATATTCCCATCCCCCCGTTTATGTGGGCAGACACTATTCAAATTATAAAGGACCAGATAGCCTCTGGTATATATGAACCCTTTGCCATCTCCTATCAATCATGCTGATTCTGCATACTCAAGCAGGATGGCAAGTCATTCTGCCTTGTACATGACCTGCAAACCTTAAATGCTGTCACCATTCGTGACTCATCAACTCCACCTTTTGTCAAGCATTTTGACAAGTCCTTTGCCAGATATGCCATCTACAGCATGATGGACCTTTTTGCCAGATACAATCAGTGTCCGCTCCATCTGGACTCACATGACCTCACCATGTTCAACAGTTCTGTTATATCCCATGCAACTCCTACCTCCAGATCCAACTCCAGCCCTATTTCTCTCAAACTCCAGTGCATTCTCAATGAGCATGCACTCTAGACTCTCCAGACCCTGTACTTAGATAATTCCATCTTACTATACTTACGTTCCATTTCTCGCTTACCCTTGTACACCACCCATTTCCTTCATAGCCCTCTGATCCTGTGCTCTGCTTAGAAGCACAGCTCTGTTGCTACCACTCCACCTCCAGCTCCAAGTTACTGGTTCTCCTACCAGTGCTCCCCCTCTGTATATAAGACTCTGTACTATGTTGTAGATACTTCAGTTCAAATATTGACTAAGACTTCCCCCAGTCTTCTCTGACCCTCTGCTTGAGCCTTGATGGCTCTCCTCTGATCTTCCCTTGACCTTTGTTGCTTGCAACAAGGTCACTCTGACCCTTGCCCACCCCTCCGTAAATTCAGGGCAACTGGACTTGTGACAGAGATGCACCATATACAGTGAAGCCAAAGCCCTGTTTGAACTCCAGAGTTCCAGAGTTGTCCTCAGAGATATGATCTTAACAAGTCCAATGGGCCCACACTGGCTTATGACTGTCCCTATGGGATACATGAATGTGGTACAAATTTATCAGGCTGACATGTCCTTTATTCTGCAGGACGAAATTCCCCACCATACCTACCCATTTATTGATGACCTTTCAGTCAAGTTGGTCACCACCTGGTACCAACGTCCAGATGGTAGTTATAAGACTATCTCAGAGAACCTGGGCATTCACCGGTTCATCTGGGAACATTTACAGGTCATTCACTATATCCTGCAGTGGTTACAGAATATTGAAGCCACCATATTTGCCAAGAAATTTGTTCTCGCTGCCCTGGACACCACCATCATTGGTCACATGTGCACATCCAAGGGCCACATCCCTCACAAGGCCAAAGTTCAGAAAATCTGTGACTGGCCAGCTTGCCAGAACCTTATGCACATCCATGGATTCCTTGGAGTCTGCAGGGTCATACATATTTTTATTCATGATTTTGCCTCTATCACTTATCCACTGGTCAATTTGACCTGGAAGGGCATTCCTTTTGAATGGGGGGAGCCCCAACAACTCGCCATGCAGTGTCTTAAGGATACTATTTGTCTATTACCCACTTTTCACCATTTGGACTATGAGTCCAGCCACAAGGTTATCCTGGCCATTGACACATCTGTGATCATGGTCAGATTCATTCTCTCCCAGATGGGGGAGGATAGCAAATGCTACCCCAATTGGTTTGGTTCAATTAGCTTGATGGAGGTCGAGGGTCGTTACTCTTAGGCCAAACTCAAGCTTTATGGACTCTTTTGTGTACTTTGTGCTGTTCACATTTTTATTTTCAGACTAGCTAACTTCACTGTGGAGATGGACGCTAAATATATCAAGGAGATGATTAACAACCCTGATCTCCAGTTCAATGTGACCATCAACTGGTGGATCACAGGTATTCTTTTATTTAATTTTTGTTTGGTTCATGTCTCAGCTACTCAGCATACCAGTGCTGATGGCCTTTCTCGTCAGCTGCTGTCTGATGATGATCCACCTGAGGATGACAATTTTGAAGATTGGCTTGATAGAGCATATTCTTTTTCTATCTTTTTATTGAATAATCATATTGCCCTTTTGTCTCCTCCTCACCATTTTGGACATTATTCTCATTTCACCCCAGCACCATGCCCCCTATCCGTTCTCATCACTAGCAGTCCAGATCCAGCCGATGACAGTCTAGCACTTCCTTGCTCAGCAAAAGCTGTGGCTAAGGACACCTGGATTAACCAGATCCATGATTTTCTCAAAACTTGCATCTGCCCAGCCGACCTATCTGATGTGGAATTCACTTCTTTTATCAACATCACCACCCACTTCTTTATACTCAATGACTCTCTTTATTGCCAGGAGCCACATGGCTGCCACCAACTTGTTATCCCACTGGACTGCCAGTACCATCTTATCTGTAAGGCCCATGATGATTTGAGTCACAAGGGCATATTCTCAGTCCACACCTGTTTCCTTCTTTGGTTTTGGTGGCCACTCCTGGTTGACAATGTCAAGTGAGAGCTGGAAAGCTGACCATGGATATCATTTTCATGATAGGTTGGTAAGAGAAGCATGGAACACAGGATGAATCTTCCAGGTTGTTGGGAGGCAGAGTTGATATGAGATAGGCGATAAGACTTTTGTGATAATGAAGGGGCCTTTTCACTTAGGGGATTTAGGGCTGGTGAGGGAACATTTCAAGTTTCTATCCTCAAGCCAAACCTTATCATCTCGTTTCCAGGGGATGAAGCATTGCATGTTCTGCAATTTCATTAGCTGATGAGATAATTCATGTGCCACTAGTGCCTCATCCCTCATATGGGATAGGTTCTGAAGTCTGGACTCAACTGCAGGGAGAGCTGTTTTGGAGATGATGGTGGGAAGAGGTTTAGGTTCATACCCCATCATGAGGTAGAATGGCAATTGGCCAGTGATGGAATGAGGGCAGTGGTTACAGTGACCTCAAAAACCCTTTCCATGTTGACCCTTAATGTAGTGCACAGAGAATACCACCACAATGCGTGGGAATATCGCTTAGCTTTGGTGGAGACATAAATGGTACATACTCTTGGCTACATAATCGCCCCCAGGGCCATGTGATTTGGTCCACATGCGGTGGAGATATGATCTATTTAAAACAGCAATACCATGGAAAGGGTTTTTGCACTTTGAAATTGAGAAGGGTATTTGGGTATTATCAGTACTTGGTATAGCCTCCTTTTGATCTAAGCACTGCCTGAATCCTTCTAGGCATGCTTTCAATCAGTTTCTGACACTCCCCAGATGCTATACCCCACCACTCCACCTCAGTCCTTTCCCATAACTCATTAATTCCATCAGGAGGGTTTTCATGCCTTACAAGCCTTCTTTTGAGATAACCCCAGAGGTGTTCAATAGAGTTCAGGTCAGAAGATTGTGCAGGCCAAACCATAGTCCTGAATTCTTGCTCCTCTAGCCAGTTCTTAACCTTCTTGCAGGTATACTTGGGGTCATTGTCTTGCTGAAAGATGATGTTAGAAGAATTGAGGCTATAATGCTGCAGGGTATGCAGCAGGTCCTCCTTCAAAATTTGAAGGTATAGATCCACATCCATCCTACCATCAATCTTGCAAGCATATCCAACTCCCTTCCAAGTTATACACCCCCACATCATCATAGAACCTCCACCAAACTTGAGGGTTCCATCTACTAGCCTATCACTAAGCCCCTCACCTGCTCTTTTCCATGCCCATTTATGCCCATCTGACCCTAGATGATTGATTTTGGTCTCATCAGACCATATCACCTTCTTCCAGTCTGCAAGAATCCAGTCCTTGTGAGCATAGGCGAAATCTAAGTGAGCCTTGTGATGTTTAGCAGAAAGAAGGGGACATTTAGACTTGACCACAGCCTTCATACCAGCTTTTTTCAAGTGAAGGTGAACAGTACTAGGAGAGAGGGGTTGGTTGATGATATTGGTAAGGGCTTTGGTAACTTGGACAGCATTTTCAGCTTTGCCAGAGGTAATAAGATGTTGAGCATGACACATATTGATAAAGGAAAGCTTGGAAGAACGACCTCCAATAGCCTTGGGAAGAGCAGAACACTCTTTGGAGCAAAGTTTTGATATGGCAGAAGGGCTAATACCAGTTCTCTTGGCAATAGCTTCACCAGAGTGGCCAGCATCAAGCAAAGAAAGAATAGTGCTTTGTTGAGTAAGAGAAAGAGATCTGACCATGATGATGATTGAGAATCAAGAAGTGTGTGAACTTTTTTAAACTCAGACATACTGTTTATATGTATATCTTTGTTTATATCAACAAATAACAGCAACTATCTTATGATTTGACTGAGATCCTAGTCATCAGTTCAAAAGTGCAAAAACCCTTTCCATGATATTGCTGTTTTAAATAGATCATATCTTCACCGCATGTGGACCAAATCACATGGCCCTGGGGGCGATTATGTAGCCAAGGGTATGTACTATTTATGTCTCCACCAAAGCTAAGCGATATTCCCACGCATTGTGGTGGTATGCTCTGTGCACTACATTAAGGGTCAACATGGAAAGAGTTTTTGAGATCACTATATATGTGAATTCTGCCATCAGGATATGTTTAGCCCAGCTGGTTGGGTTATTGTGACAGATAATGCAGAGGTAGGTTTCAACCTCTTGATTGACTCGTTCAGTTTTGCCATCAGTTTGGGGGTGGTAGGTAGTGGAGAGAGCAAGGGAGTAACTGAGGAGGGAGGCGAGGGATTTAGCAAATTCATAGTAGGGCACAAAATTACCCCCTTCATAAGCCCATGGTCAACCATGACCAAGAGACTGTCAAAACCACTAGAGAGCGGCAGATTGGTGATCAGATCGCAAGAAATCTGCTGGAAGGGGTAGGTGCAGGTGCAGGTGATTGGAGTAAGTGGGGCAATGGTTGGGTGAGTATTCACCTTGTGCTGCTGACAGGCAGCATAACCCTGAACATAGTGGTGAACAAAGGTAGCCAAACCTGGCCACCAATAATTGCAGGAGACCAGTTGGCGAGTCTTAAGAAAGCCAAAGCGTCTAGCAGAGGGGTGGTTGTGACAATGAGACATGGTGTTGTGATACAGCAATTCCAGAAGGTAAATGTGGCCTTGGAAGGTAAGAACACTGGCATTATATTTCCAGTCGGAGAGGTGGGACTGGAAGCATGCAGGAACCACTCCCTCAAGAGTGTGTAAGGTGTCAAGGATAAGGGAATCAGATGCCAAAGAGGTGGTGACTTTAGAAGAGAGGTTGATATCAATTAGGTTAATGAAGAGGTTGGTGGGCAGAAGAGTGACATTGGTGTTGTTGGAGTCATCACCATTGACATGGTTGGGGTGATGAGACAGAGTGTTGGGGGCAGCCAAAGAGAAACTGGGAACATGAATGAATTTGAGATTGAAATCTCCAAGGTCAAGGAGACAGTGGGCTTGGCAATGGTTCAACTTATGTGGTGCATGGAAGTAGGTGAGGTTCTTATGGTTGGTAAGAATGTCAACCAGAAAGGTGGAGCCATGGAGATGGTGGTGCCAAGTCTTGAGTGCATGGAGAACAGCGAGGAGTTCTCAGTCATAGATGTTATAATTTCACTCAGCAGAAGTAAGGGATTGGGAGAGATAAGTATACATATGGCTCAAGGTTGCCATTTCCATCAGGTTATAGAAGGATTCCCCTGGTAGCTCACTTGGATGCATTGGTGGTGATGGTGAACAGTTTTGTGGGATCTGGGAGTTGGAGCACCAGGGCCACAAGGAAGGCTGACTTCAAAGACTGGAAAGCTGTCTCACATGTGAGAGACCAATTTCAGGGGTAGTCCTTTTTAGTAAGGTCAAGGAGTGGGCGAGCCACAGCAGAGTAGTCATGAATGAAGCGGCGGTAAAAGTTAGCAAAGCCAAGGAAGGATTGCATATCCTTGACATGTTTGGGGGTCAGCCAGTCAGAGATACTGGTGAGTTTAACTGGGTCCATGGCAAGCTGGCCCAGTTTAATGATCATTCCAAGGTATTTTACCTGATCAGTGGCAAACTTGCACTTTTCCAGCTTGAGATGAAGTTCAAGCTCTGTCATGTGCTGCAAGACTCATCAGGTCTGTTCAACATGAGTTTGTTCATCCAGGAAAAAGATAAGAAGGCTGTCCATATAGATGATGAGCCATCCTTCAGCGATAAGATCATGGAAGGAGTTGTTCATGAATCATTGAAAGGTGGCAGGGGAGTTAGTTAGGCCGAAGAACATAACAGTTGGTTCAAACAGGCCTTTGTGAGTGAGGAATGCCACCTTCTAACAATCTGACTCCTTTATGTGGAGGTTGTTGTATGCCCATCAGACATCGAATTTGGTGAAGACACAGGAGCCTTGAAGACAATCAATGAGATCAGAGATCAGTAGTAGGGGGTAGGTGTTGTGGACAGTGTGTTCATTCAGGTATCAGTAATCCTGACAGGGACAGAGTTTGCCATCTTTCTTCTTGACAAAGAAGAAGGGAGATGACTGTGAAGATTTTGAGGGGCAAATCTTTCCAGCATACAAATTTTCATCAAGGAAGTCCTTAGTCACCTTCTTCTCCTGCTCAGTGAGGAGGTAAAGCTTTGCAGCTTTTGGCTTAAATGTTTCATCCAACTCTATTAGGTGATCATAGGCACAGGAGGGAGGAAGATGATCAGTGAACTCCTTTGAGAAGATAGATGCAAAATCTGCAAACTCAGGAGGGAGGACGGTGGCCTTCTTTTCAGAGAGGGCTTCGATGGCAAGATCCATGGACATGGTAAATTTCTTCACCATTTGTTCTTTGCTCCAGTCCATTCACTACAAGTAAGTGGGGAAACAGCTTCCACATCTGTATTCTAGATAGTCATAGAGAGCTTCATTGTATTTTTCATCAGTGTTGATATAATAAATATAAGGTGAGTCAGGATGAGTTGCCTCCTTGGTGGCATGCTCCATTAGCCACTTGATTTCCTCTGGGTTTGGGTCAAGGCCCTGTGTGATCCCCCTGGGTGGAGTGAAAGATTCGGAGATGGGGTGTCATATCCTGTGCAACTCCTACCTCTGAATCCAACTCTGGCCCTGTCTCTTTCAAATTCCAGTGCATTCTCAACAAGCATGCACTCTAGACTCTCTGGACCCTGTACTTAGATAATTCCATCTTACTATACTTATGTTTCATTTCTTGCTTACCCTTGTACACCACCCATTTCCTTCATAGCCCTCCGATCCTGTGCTCTGCTTAGGAGTACAGTGTTAAAAACATATCTCTGGGGACAACTCCAGAACTCTGGAGTTCGAACAGGGCTTTGGCTTTACCATATGTGGTGTGCCTCTGTCACAAGTCCAGTTGCCCTGAATTTCAGAGGGTTGGGTGAGGGTCAGAGTGACCTTGTTGCAAGCAATAAAGATTGAGGGAGGATCAGAGGAGAGCCATCAAGGCTCAAGCAGAGGGTCAGAGAAAACTGGGGATGTCTTAGTTGATATTTGAACTGAGGTATCTACAATATGGTACAGAGTCTTATATATGGAGAGGGAGCACTGGTAAGAGAACCGGTAACTTGGAGCCAGAGGTGGAGTGGTAGCAATGGAGCTATGCTCCTAAGCAGAGCATAGGATTGGAGGGCTATGAAGGAAATGGGCAGTGTATAAGATAAGCGAGAAATGGAACATAAGTAGTGTAAGATGGAGTTATCTAAGTACAGGGTCTGGAGGGTCTAGAGTGTGTGCTTTTCGAGAATGCACCAGAGTTCAAGAGAGACAGGGCCAGAGTTGGATCCGGAGGTAGGAGTTGCACAAGATATGACACACAGCTCCATTGCTACCACTCTGGCTCCAGCTCCAAGTTACTGGTTCTCTTACCAGTGCTCCCTCTCCATATATAAGACTCCATACTATGTTATAGATATCTTAGTTCAAATATCAACTAAGACTTCCCTCAGTCTTCTCTGACCCTCCACTTGAGCCTTGACGGCTCTCCTCTGATCCTCCCTCAACCTTTGTTGCTTGCAACAAGGTCACTCTGACCCTCACCCACCCCTCTGTAAATTCAGGGCAACTGGACTTGTAACAGAGGTGCACCACATATGGTGAAATCAAAGCCCTGTTCGAATTCCAGAGTTCTGGAGTTGTCCTTGGAGATACAATCTTAACATGGGAAGACTGAGGGTAAAGGTTGTCCAATTGATTGTGGGATTGGCCCTTTTCAACCAGGCCATTCCCAACAAGATGGGATCATCTTCTAGGTGCATGACAAAGAACTCTTCAGAATATCAGAGTTCAGTGAGTTCAAACTCTAGAGTAATGGAGTACTTAATACTCCTGTGTTTGTTATACAAGTTATTAGCATTTTGCACTGGGATGGGTTCTGGGAGACAGGTCATTGGGAGGTGGTGTTTCTTGGCAA
Source organism: Pulveroboletus ravenelii (assembly GCA_038090235.1). Lineage (NCBI taxonomy): Eukaryota > Fungi > Basidiomycota > Agaricomycetes > Boletales > Boletaceae > Pulveroboletus > Pulveroboletus ravenelii. The sequence goes on along the minus strand of JBBPMH010000296.1, from coordinate 5,161 downwards.
AATCCCAATCAATACAAGAGCAGCTTGCTCTGGAGTCAAGGAGGGTTCATGTGTTGATGACTTTTGAGTTTGTAGCAAGAGAGATAGGGAGAATGATAGCTTTAGATTTCTTGGCTACAAATATATGAGAATTTGGGGAAGTTTGTGTCAAAGGAACTTCCCCTTTTAAAAACCTGAGTTCCATTTTCCAAACACCACTTTTTTGGTGGTTTTTCCTCTCCTTTCTTCTTCTTCCTCATCATTATCAATTTCCTGAAGTTTCAGGAGATCATTGGTTTTGATCTTCTGGACTTGACAAGGTTGGGAGGAAGGGGAGGCTTTGTTTGGGAAAGTGGGGCAGTGATTGGACATATGTCCTGGTTGTCAGCAGCAAAAGCAGAGCTTCTTCTCCATACAACATTTGCACTCGGCCAAAGTGAGTTTTCTGACTTGAATGATGTCTATATCCATGGCATCAGGATCACGGACAGGGGTCAAAAACTTGTTTTGGGAGAAGTAGGTGAACTTGTTATGGTTCCCAGAGTTAAAGGTGTTGGCCCTCTTCCAGTGAGTGTTAAGATTGTATCTCTGAGAACAACTCCAGAACTCCAGAGTTTGAATAGGGCTTTGGCTTCACCATATGTGATATGCCTCTGTCACAAGTCTGGTTGCCCTGAATTTATGGAGGGTCGGGTGAGGATCAGAGTGACCTTGTTGCAAGCAACAAAGGTCGAGGGTGGATCAGAGAAGAGCTATCAAGGCTCAAGCAGAGGGTCAGAGAGGACTAGGAGAGTCTTAGTTGATATTCAAACTGAGATATCTACAATATAGTATGGAGTCTTATATATGGAGGGGGAGCACTGGTAAGAGAACCAGTAACTTGGAGGCAGAGATGGAGTGATAGCAATGGAGCTGTGCTTCTAAGCAGAGCACAGGATTGGAGGGCTATGAAGGAAATAGGCAGTGTACAAGGATAAGTGAGAAATGGAACGTAAGTATAGTAAGATGGAGTTATCTAATGACAGGGTCTAGAGAGTCTAGAGTGCATGCTCATTGAGAATGCACTGGAGTTTGAGAGAGACAGGGCTGGAGTTGGATCTGGAGGTAGGAGTTATATGGGATATGACAGTGGGTGACAAAGTGTACTGCTTTAGTATACCAGGTTTCGATCTTTTCAGGGAGTTGATCCATGGTGAAAACCCATTGGTGAACTACCTTGGGGATTCCTGTGGTGAAGAAGGAAATGAGAACGTCTTCTTCAGTTACCCTGCTAACTGCTACTTGGTTTTTAAATTCTGCAATATAGGTGTTCAGATCTTCTGTCTTTTGGACCTTGGTATGCTACAGCCAATGGATAGCCTGTGCCTTGGTGTCCTTATGCTTGAACATGGACTTGAAAGCCACCACAAATTCAACCCAGGTGCCAAACTTGTTCTCAATTAGAACTTTGTGATGGAAGGTATTGGCCCAGGTCACGGCCAACCCCTTTGTCATAAAAGAGAGAGTGAAGGCGATTCGCTTTTCATTGTCTTTGTAAATATCCTTGTTGACTAAGAGGTAGAAGTCAACTGAGTTGAGCCAAGGGACCACTTTGGCATAGATTCCATTGAACTCATCAGGTCTGGCTAGATGTAGCTCTGTGGATTTATTGGACATTGGCAGGGACAGGGGATGAGAGAACAGAGGTGGGATTGGTGGTTGAGGAGGTGGTAATCCTCACCTAGTGCACCACTTGTTTCTTTCCTTTAGAGTTCCTCAGTTTCCAGGTGAGGGTAGACTGGTCTTCAAGCAACTGGGGTCAGGAATGGTGGGGTGGGTTCTCAGGGAGGTCTGTATCCTTCTGTTGCTCAGTGACAGAAGTGATGGGGATGTCAGGGGAGGGTGAACAATTTTCTTCACTGGGTTGTGAGTCAGGTTCTGAGTCATCAGTGTCTCAGGTAGTTTTTTGGGCAGGTCTGAGAAGAGTGTCAAAGAATGATGACTGGTGAGGTTGGGGTGCTCATGGCAACTGGGGTTGTTATAATGATGAAGGACATCGGGGTTGACAATGGGAGGAAATGTTGGCGGCTTAGGCAGTGCTAGCCACAACTGTAGAGCTTAGACCTTTTGTTACACTTGATCTCAGAGAGTCAAATGTGGACTTGGCTAAGGGATGAGGACGAAGGGGAGCTATCAGCTAATGGCTACAGCGAGACAAGGATGAGAGATGTAGCCTGCATCAAGCAGGGTCAAGAGTTCACCCAACAGATGGTTGACGAGTGGATGAAGGCTCTGCCTGACAAATGGTTGACAGGGGACAAGGATGAGGGTCTGAGTGAAGCACTCACTCAAGTGTAGAGCAAAGACACAAGAAGGAGGAAACAAGGTGTATTTGCCAAGTAGGTCTAAGCTGAGGACAGCAGTACTAACAAGACGGGTTTATATGCCTATGATAGGGTAAACATAACAAGACAAGGGAAAACAGAAGATACACAATGCTAAGGAAGTGGCTGAGTAAAGCAGCAAATAGCAGAAAGAGAGCCATGAGTAAGAGTGGAGCTATGAGCCTGATATGAGAGAATCAGACAAGGAGACCAAGTCTATATGACTAAGTAGGGTCAAGGGCAAAGAATAAGGCATAGGGATCAGGGGCCAAGACAAGAAAAGAGAAAAACATAAGTAGATCATAACATATATCGCCCTTCTTTGCAAATAAAGGTTACCACCCCAATCTGTCCATTAACACCACCTCCACTTGAGCACAAGAATATGCTGCCAACCTAGAGGAGCTTCACAAGTTCCTTCAGTTTGAAATGAGTCTGGCCTAACAGTGATATCAAGGTCCTATCAACACCTGACACCTTGCACTGCCTGACTTTCAGGTTAGTGAAAAAGTATATGTCAAGGTGAAGTACTTCCACTCTATGTGGCCCTCCCAGAAACTCTCTAACAAGTACTTAAGACCATTCCTGATCATCACCAGACCCAGCTCACACACATTCACCCACTGACTACCAGGCTCTATGAAAGCCATACACCCAGTATTCTACATTTCTCAGCTGGAATCCTGCATTCCAAACAAAATCCCTAACTGCATGCAAGCCCTGCCACCTCTGATAAAAATTGATGAAAAAGTTGAATATGAGATTGAAGCTATCCTTGATTCTAAAATCAATTGGAGGTGGCACTGAAATATCCTTTACCTGGTCAAATGGTCTGGATACAAAGGTACCAGTGATGAAACATCTTGCCTTACATCTGCTCTTAGCTCAGACCAATTCCAATCAAACTGTTTCCATTCCGATCAAAAACAAACAATTCTATCTACAAGGCAGAGGAGTCACTGCTGCTCCCCTTGCCTTTCCTACTCCAATCCCCATCTTCACTTCACTTCTCCTTCTCCTTTCCCTTTCCCACCACCTCTTCCACCTCAGCCTCCAACTCCACCAGCATCACTCTCGCCCCACCCCATGAACTCCCCTGGATGAAGTCTGCCCAGGTCTTCTCAAATATCAAGACCAGGCACTCTTGTGCCACCCACACCTGCTTTGTCTCCTCCCACACCTGCATTTTCACCTTGACCCTTGTCACCTCCAGTTGCCAGAGGCTGGCCAGTTGCTCCTCCAGCTTCCCCAGTATCTCTGCCATCATACTGAGAGTGTTGTGATTTTTCATGGCAGTCTCAAGTAGACAGTGGAGGACCAATCTCTCTGCTCTCTCAGCCTCTGTCTCCTCACCCACACTCACCCCACTCACAGTGACCTCAGTGGAAGTCTGTGCCTGCTTCCTTGATGCCCTGGGCAACCCTGCCCTTCTTCAATTTGTGGCTCATGTACCCTCCACCTCTGACTCCTCCCATATATCACCTGGTATGGCATGCACACTGTGGCCCTTCTCACACCAGCCTACACCTTGTACCCAGATGGCTGGCTGAGTTGCATGCAATATGCACACACCCTGACCACTACCTCTATCATATCCTATGCAACTCCAACCTCTGGATCCAACTCCAGCCTTGTTTTTCTCAAACTCTGGTGCATTCTTGACAAGTGTGCACTTTAGACTCTCTGGACCTTGTACTTAGCTTATCTCATCTTACTGTACTTACATTCCATTTCTCGCTTACCTTGTACACTGCCCATCTCCCTCATAGCCTCTCTGATCCTGTGCTTCTAAGCAGAGCATAGCTCCATTGTTACTACCCTGCCTCTGGCTCCGAGTTACCAGTTCTCATATCAGTGTTCCTTCTCTGTATATAAGACTCCATAATTTGTTGTAGATACCTCAGTTCAAATATCAACTAAGATTCCCCCAGTCTCCTCTGATCCTCTGCTTGAGCCTTGATGGCTCTTCTCTGACCTCCACTGGCCTTTGTTGCTTGCAACAAGATTCCTCTGACCCTCACCTGACCCCCTTGTAAATTCAGAGCACGGACTTGTGACAAGGTGCACCACATAGGGTGAAGCCAAAGCCCTGTCCAAACTCTGGAGTTCTGGAATTTATCAGGGATCAATCCTCAACAACTCAAAGTGAGCACCAAAGAAAGCCTGTGGTGACTAATGTCTTGTGAGGACAAGAGCCAAAGGATGAGAATTCCAAGTATGAGTAGGTACATCCTATGAATACTGGTTATATACTACTATACATGTGTGTATGCCCTAAACCCTAAGAGAAACCCTATAACCATAGAATACCAAAGAAGGCCATAGAATAGATAAGGTGTGAATAAGAAGCATAAGAAGCAAATGGAGATGAAAGAGAAGCATAGACCCTGAATCAACCCTAAGCCCAATATAAGCCCTGTGCTCTAGAATGGAGTGACATAGGTATGATGTAGTGATGACATAATGCTGACCAAAGCTATGATGTCACAGGGAATGGTCTAGACCAGGAATGGAACAAGGTATAGATAAGAAAGGGGAAAGATAAGCATAAAGCATAGGAAAAGGAATAGAAAGAGATACAGTGGCTCAAATAAGTGTCCCAATGTTAGGCCATTTTGGAAAAACTTAACATTTGCAAGAGAACCAAAATGTATCAGCTCTAACCCTTGCAGGGTCATCAATAGCCCTAACCCTGACCTTGAGGATGAGCCCTTATTCATGTGATTTGGTTGCCATGGCACTGAGATATAACAATTTCAAAATGACATATCATTGGGACACTTATTTGAGCATGATATTATCAGTCATCTTTTGGTAAA
>JBBPMH010000295.1:0-36047 GCA_038090235.1 Pulveroboletus ravenelii | reverse complement strand
GGTCGACAATTCAAACATGATTTCTTTTTGGTATAGCGCAATATTTTGTCCAATCGGAATACTCGAATGGCTAGTGTAAAGTCGTCAAGCGATAACGTTACACAGCTGTTTTGCAGATGCTATCCTTTCCCACATGCATGCATGCATGCCGTAGGTGCTGCCGAACGGGTTTCCCAAGATGTTCATTCAACCCTAGAATCGATCACATTATTACCTAGTTGCCGAACTTTATTTGGGGGAGCGATGCCCACCATCTGTGCCTGTACCAGCTAAAAAGGTCTAGCAGGATGTCCGCCCTTATCGTATCATCTACCTTCATTCAGGTCCAGTCATGTCATCTGTCCCAACGTTGCCGCCCTTAGACTACTCGCTGCTTTTCAATGGGCTACTCGACTTCCATATGCAAAACAACCCAACGTTGCCTATGTTTGTATATGCAGACGACCAGGCATCAGATCATCATGTCACTGAGATAACCTTCCTCGAGTTTGGTCGCGCTGCACACAGGATTGCACACACTCTTCGTCCCGCACGTGATGGTGATGAAGGTCAAATTGTCATGCTTATCGCTAACTGCGACACCCTCCTCTTCCAAGCTGTTGTGGCTGGAATGTTTACCGCAGGTTTAGTGGTGAGTGCATTAGCGTGGCTTGAATTAGCAAGCTTTCTCATCCAACCTACATACCAGCCGTTCTTGGTGTCGCACCGAAACTCCGCCGGTGCTGTTGCAGATATGATTAATAAAACAGGCTGTTCGCGAATAGCGACATTGCACCATGCGCACAACGACTTGATTGAAAAAATTCGTGAAGAAATTGCAGGTCGCGAATTGGTAGTCGATGAATTTCCAACACTGTCGTATGCTTTCCCGAAACTTGGGAGCGAAGCCGAAGCGGACCCTTTTGTGCCATACCCCCCACCTGCGTCACGTCCTGACTTGGATAGCCCAGTCATGTACCTTCACTCCTCTGGTAGCACCGGATTCCCTAAGGCGATCCCACTAAGTCACAGAATTCAGATATCCTTTATGTGGAACGGTCGGTGATTATCGATTTTGTTCATATCATTGTTACTGATGCTTCTCGATATCTAGCCATGATGCGATCCTTCAAAAGACTACCTGTCTCAAGTCGAATTGGTTCCATGGCCCTCCCTGCTTTCCATGGTTTCGGTGTAACAATTCAACTATATCTTCCCGTTGGTTGTCTCTTGACCACCGTTGTATATGCACCGTGCGCCGTGATTGATCTCCATTCTAGCCCCGTCATACCAACATTTGAAAACATACTCAATTACGTCCGATGGACTGGATGTGTGGTACTGATAACGGTCCCGACGTTTTTGGAACAGTGGGCAGTCTCCCAGGAGAGCGTAGAGGACCTCAAGAAGTTGGAGTTCGTTGTGAGTGTCATCCTCATCCGTTTGTTGTACTTGAGTAAGATTACACCCGCTCTAGTTCTATGGCGGAGGTCCCTTGGCTGAAAAGGCTGGGGATGATTTATGTGCCGCTGGTGTAGCAGTCACTACATGTTACGGAGGCACAGAGTTTGGTGTTCCCACACACCTTCGAATGAAATCGGACATCAAAGATGGTGATTGGAACTGGTTACATTTCTCGGACGACGTCAAAATTAGATGGGTTCCCTATGGAAATGATGCCTATGAATGCCAGATATTAGTGTGTTTTCCCTCTGTCCCTCACTTCTTTATTCCATATTGGATTTAGGCTTCTGAAAACCATCCGCTGGCTCTCGAGAACCTCCCTGATGCAAAAGGGTATGCGACGTCCGATCTATTCATCAAGCATCCTACGAAGAATCTCTGGAAGATGTGAGTCTCTTGCATGATTTATTATTTATGGAGGGGAGACTAAACTATGTGTTAGCGTCGGCAGAGTGGACGATGTCCTTGTTCTTGCCTCTGGAGAGAAAACTGTACCTGCCCCTATGGAGGGCATCATCAATTCAAGCCCATTGGTTCAGGGCACAATAATGTTTGGACGGGAGCGAAATCAGGTTGGGATTATAGTCGAACCGATGCCCGAGCATGCTGTCGATATTCGAGACGGCAATGCTGTCGCTGAGTTCAGGAATAAGATCTGGTACGTGTCGGGACTGTTCTTGTGGGACGAAGACCATTGGACTGGCTGACCGAGATATCGAAGGCCACTTGTTGACGAGGCAAACAAGACCGCACCAGCATTCAGTAGGATATTCAAGGATATGATACTAATTACCGCTCCCGAGAAACCGATGTTGAGGACTCCCAAGGGAACTATCCAGAGGAAGGCGACACTTGAAGTCTACGAGGCCGAGATTGATGCCCTGTATGTGTTCTCGGATCCACGTACTGTTGACATGCTGAGTTTCGTTTCTGAAAAAGATACGATGTGTTGGAGACTCCTTCCCAATCCAATAGATTGAGCGGGCCGTCGGCCTGGACCGCGGCAATTTTAGAGGGTTGGCTCATGGAACACGCAAACTCCATTAGCCAGGGGCGTAGCATCAATCCCAGCGCCGACCTGTTCACTCAAGGTTTCGACAGGTAAGCTCTAAAGACAGTCAGATGTGTTTTGGTCTGACTCTGTTCCACAGCCTGAGTGTTACATACTTGCGGAACCAGCTCGTCAGTGCCTTACGGACGTCATTGGACTCTAAGATGCGCAACGCGGTTTCCTGCATCTCGCCCAACATCATATTTGAGAATCCGACCATCGAACTACTCGCGGCTCGTATCGCTAGCCTGGTCGATGAGAATGGAGTATCACTAGATCTGGATCCGAAGCAGCAGCGCATCGCAGCGATCAACGCCATGATTAAGAAGTACTCTAGTGGGCTACCCAGATCCTCCTTATCGGCAAATGGCACATTAGAGGGCAGAATACACCCTAGCCGAGTAGTTGTGCTGCTCACCGGATCCACGGGTGGACTTGGATCTTTCCTCCTTGCTCAACTCGTTGAAAATCTGCTGGTGGACAGGGTATATGCCTTCAACCGCCCATCTTCTATCCCGAGTGCAGAGCGCCAGAAGTCGGCGTTCATCGACAAAGGGCTCTCAGTCGACCTTTTGAATTCGGATAAGATTATTTATGTCGAGGCGGACGCTTCCAAAGACAAATGTGGCTTGTCGCCCGCTCTATACGAAGAGGTAGTAGTCCCCTGTCCCTTTCCTTTGTGTTCGTGATGCTAGAAAAACGTCGTGATTAGGTCCGGAGTACGATAACGATGATCATCCACAATGCATGGCGTCTCGACTTCAACCTGTCCCTTGCGTCGTTCGAACCCAACATCAAAGCAACCCGAAATTTGGTGGATCTCGCGCTGGACTCACATCACAGTAAAATGCTTCGCTTCTTGTTCACATCTTCTGTCGGCTCTGCGCAATCCTGGGACCGCGAAAGAGGCGCGTTTCCGGAAGAAGTCCAGCTTGATCCATCCGTCGCTGTTGGATCTGGGTACGGGGAATCCAAGTACGTCTGTGAACGGGTGCGCAAATATTATCCGCCCGACAGAGTTGTGGCTATATCTATCATTTGCGCTAGGTCCTCGTCAAGAGTGGTCTTCGCATGACGTCGCTGCGCATTGGCCAGATCGCCGGCGGATCCAACGGATCGTGGGCAACGACGGACTGGGTACCGATCGTGGTCAAGTCTAGCATGACCCTTGGAGCCTTCCCCAGTTCCAATGGAGTAAGTAACGCGGCTTGCTGGTACATCAATGTCGAGGCTGAGGATGTTATGACGACTAGGTGGTTTCTTGGATACGTGCAGAGGACGTAGCAACGTCTGTCTTGGACATCGCATTCGCGGAAGACGTGCCACAGGTACTCAACATCGTGAACCCACAGCGTCCACCGTGGGACGTAATTATGACGTTCATTCGAGATGCAGTTTTGAAGCAGAAGCCCGCCTCCCTGATAAGCAAGCATCTGGCGATGGTTCCATTCGTGGACTGGGTCGCACTACTGGAAAAGAGAGCGGATAGTGCAACGCCACGGGACCTTGTCAACATTGTGAGTTCCTTGCACAAGACCCGTCGTTTGCGCACGTGTTTGATGGGTTCCTTTACCAGCCTGCGATCAAACTGCTCGAATTTTTCCGAGAGATAGCAAGGCATGAGGAACCTGCCCGAACCGAGAACCGAGCCAATGGGACACCTCAAGGAGAGGTGAGCAGTATGGTGAACTTTAGTATTGCAAAAGCGCAACGAGTGAGCAAAATCGTAGCAAACATGCATCCTGTGGGGGACTTGGAAGCCCGTGCATGGGTCAGTTACTGGTCCTCGGTGGGATTTTTTTGACCACATGTTGCGTGCAGAGTACTACTTATCGCGCTGGCATCGAGCCGGCCCATGTACTGCTTGAGCAATCAACTAGGACTGTGACTCCTTTTGCGTGCAGCAGCTCTTGAATCGTTGACTGGGCTCTTCAAAACCCAGGTATGAACCCACATTGATTCGGGACTCCGATCGGGTTCCGGGTTTAACATGCGAGTCATTTCAGAGAGCGGACAAGCTCTAATCGCTTGGCATTGTACATAGTTACCCTGCCCCCGACGGGGTGCCTAGGATAATCTGCAAGGATTCGTTTATAATCCAGGCCCCACTCGTGTTATTTCGCTCCTAATGAACCTTTGTCGCAACAGAGTAGCATGGTTAGTGGGTACACTGAGCGAACGGGGCGCGAGCTAGAGAATGGGACCGTTAGGTCCTGTACAGGGTAAGTACTGGTATACGAGTGGTAACGAGTGTCTAGATACTCACCTCCAGTCGGTATGAAAGACTGGAGGAGAGGGATTGTACCATACGATGTGGGAAATAGCGATGTCTAAATATGGTAATGTAACGAGCGTAGGATCGGACGGTAGTAAGGAAAGAAGGAAAAGTACTATCTACGGCGTGATCTCCAACATATACATGATGCTAGTCTCAATGATGCCAGCAAGATCAGTAACCTTGACACTGGGCCGAGTGCAACACGCTGACTGAGCTGCGAGGCTGAGTCATCATGCATATGCATCATCGATCATCTGACAGGCCGATCATAGGTTGACTCATAACACAATACGAATACGATCGTAGCAGTAATCTCAGACAATACAGTAGTATATCAACCAGACTGTGTTATAGGAGATGGCAGCTTGAACTCATCTGCAGAACCCCATCTACCTGAGCTTAACATGTTCTCCCTCGACTCCGATATCTCGGCAGTTCGCAAGAGCGCTTCCCCTCCGCCCGATGAACTCATCTTGCCAGTGGTACGGATTGAGTCACTTTAACTATCTCCACTCTCATTCTATTCAATAGATGCCCCAGCGTATTGTAGACCTAGCTGGTCTGAACAGATTCACTTCCACTGTTTGGGGTGACCCTCAAGCTTTGCTGGAACAACTCCCTCCCCAGGGTGTTGAGTTTATCAACATTGAAGAGTTTTTTGACACATTGGTGCCTGTTTTTACATCGATTCTGACACAGAAGAGGATTCTCGTTAGGGATGAGTATCGTGCTGCGTTGCAGACATTGCAAACAGCCCGCGAGTATGAAAGAGGGGTTTGTATTACAGGTCAGCCCGGTATCGGTACGTGTTCGAAAATATTTAGTATACATTAAATCTGAATGCGTCGTGGGTCCAGGGAAAACCTATTTTCTAATGTATCTTTTGGTGACCTTCCTCCGCCAGAAACAGCCGGTTGCGTTGCATCTGCTGAGTGGTGAACCATTCTACATCCTCTTCAAAGATACTGCCACAATCCACCCTGTCGCGGATGTAATGACGCTGCTGAAGTGCGGCTTTGTGTGGGTCCTTTGCGACTCCAATTCAAGCATAGGTAGTCCCCCTGGTTCCTTCATGCAAGATCCAGATCGCATCCGGATTATTCAGACGACCCCACCTGAAGCTTCGCGTTGGAGGGAGTGGATCAAACAGGGAGGCGCCTCATGTTACATCATGGATATATGGACTGAAAATGAGATTGCGAACCTAGCGTAAGTGATACCCTTTTCACTACTGCAAAGTCTAACAAGATGACCAGATCACTGATGGAACTGGATGTTGGGCGTGTGATCGCATTGGCAAGGAAGTGGGGCTGCGTTCCTCGGACGTTGTTATGGGCTATTAGAACATCGGATAAGGAAGTTGGGCATTGGTATCGTGACGATGCTGAAATAGCTATTAGGCAATCTCAGAGCATCATACAAGCAGGACGGAGTCTCGACATATCCTCCCCATCTCCGTTCTACTTTATTCAGCCAAGGAAGCTCAAATCAGGGGCCATCTGGCGGGAATTTGGTTCTGTATACATTCCAACAAAGGCCCTTCAGTGCATGTTGGCCAAAGGTCTCCAAAACCTCGACGACCATAAAAGGCTGCAATTCTACGGTACTCTGAACCAACACATGGAGACTCAATCAGCAGCTGACTATATCTATGAATTTTGGTCTCACAACTTTGTTACCGCCGGAGAATATACTTCAGTTGGTAGCATAGGGCACAGGCAGTAATATGGGCATCAGTTCCTAGAATTTATTTCGTACTAGCTTGCACATGAATCACAATATCACAGTTTTGCAAAGCAAGGGCCATCGCTCGGACGTGTGGTTAGTCCCACGGAGCTTTCCGAACCGAGCCGTACCGGGTGCAGCTGCTCGAGTCCCTTTGCTGCAGACGATGTACCGCGCCGTTTCTGTCCCCAAACGAGCTGCTGGCAGAGGCCTCGTCAGGGCAAGGACAGTGAGCCCTGTTTTCACATTTCTCTCGGCCCTTCTGAGCTCAACCGTGACAATAGCGTCTGGCGAGTACCAATACCACTACCACCACCCCCGGGGCCACCACGAGTTCCGCTTCTGCCTCTTCAGCACCCAAGAACAGCAACGGTTCCATTCGAAGACTACTTTTTTACTCCCTCACCGCGACCGGGGCATTTTACATCGGCAGCACTTTTGTCTCGTACCAAAATCAACGGTACCATGACTTATTCACGAAGCATATCCCGCTGGGCAACGTCCTTGTCGAGTATGGCGAAAAACACCACTGGGACGACATTACCGTGCAACAAGTCGTCATCGCTACCGTTGACAGTGGCAAAGCCGTCTACGACTTTGTGCAGAGACATCTGTCCAACGTGAGACCGAGTGCAGACACGAGCAAGGCTCAGGATGCTCCCTCTGACAAGGACGTTGTGCGCGAGGGCAAGAAGTCTTCTATCGATGAGACGAAAGCACGCGTCAAGTCCACCGCGACCGCTCTCAAGACAGTCGTGGATAAGAAGGAACGACTTTCGCCAGAGGCAGCCGCTCAAGCGACAGTGCTTGCAAAACACAAAGCTGCACAGCTCGCGGACGAGGTGGATGAGCTCATCAGGAAAGCAGAAGCTGCGTTGGCGAAACCCATAGAGGTTATCCTGGAAACAACAGCAGATTCGTCATCCCCAGATGCTTCGCCCTCAGGTCCAGCTGAAAGCGTGGAGGTTTTCGTCTTGTCGGAGAAACCAGAAGAGGCGAACGTCTATTCGGTTCCTCTCCCCATCGGCTTCGAACCACCACCTGGTTTCTCTAGACCCCAGCCCGCCCTCAAGTCCAATGCTGAAGTGTCTCCCGCAGCAACTGAAGTGCTTCCTCTGGTTGCCCCGGCCGTCTCGGACGTTGCCGTTTCGGAGCCCGTGATTTCGCATCTTGCGGGCACCATTGACGACCTCGCGTCATATTTGAACGCGAATCCATCAGCAGCAGAAAAGGCCAAGACTATTCTTGATGTAGCCAAGACTGACCTTACCGAACTTGCCGCGCGGTTCGACAAGATCAAAGAGGACGAGAAGCACGAACTCGAAGCCAAACTCGACGAGCAAGCTCGCGAGTACAGCACGAAGCTGCTCGAGCTCGAGCTCGAGTCCCAGGACAAGCTCGCACTGCAAAGGGAAGACTACGAAAAATACGTTGCAGAAGAGAAGATGAAGCTCATCCAAGCGTATCGTGGGAGACTTGAGGATGAGCTCAAAGCGCAGACGGAGCTGCTGAACCAACGGTGAACCAATCCACGTCCTCTGTTGCTGTACTCGTGGAATTAACCCTTATGGTTGCTCAGATTGAGGGAAGCGATTATTGCGCAGGGGATCGAACTACAGCGTCGCTGGATTCGCGAGGTCAAGGTCAAGGTGGAAGAAGAGCGTGGTGGGCGGCTGGCCCGTCTCGATGAACTTGCCACGGGGCTCAAACATCTCGAGCGTGTCGCGCTTGACAACTCGTCCTATCTCGATGAGAACATCCGCGTGCATGGTATGTGGACCGCATTGCGCGCCATGCAAGCCGCGGTCGACGCTCCCGTGCGAAAACCCTTCCGCGAAGAACTGCGGGTACTTCGACACATCGCCATCGCCAAGGACGATGAGGTCGTGTCCGCCGCCCTCGAATCACTCGAACGGTCGGACGCCCCTGACGTGGGTGTGGAGCCGCTGGCAGACCTCGCGACCTGGTTCACGACGTCGGTTGTGCCACGCGTTTCGAGTGTGGCCCTTGTGCCAGACCAGAATGCGGGTGTGCTGTCTTTCCTCGCATCCCATCTCTTGTCCTCGTTCCAGTTCCAGACACGCGGACTCGTGCCTGGATCGGACGTGTTGAGTGTGCTATCTCGTGCAGAGTTTCACATGAATGAGAAGGACTTGGATAGTGCTGCGCGGGAGCTGAACCAGCTTAGTGGCCCAGCGAAGGAGCTACTTCACGATTGGTTGCAGGCTGCAAGAAGGAGGCTAGAGGTACAACAAGCGTTGGAGGTGAAATTTCCAGACTCAGGTTTTAGGTCATGACATGCTAACGTATCATATGCTCAGGTAATACAAGCACAAGCGACTCTTGCGTCCTTGCTCGTTGTTTAGATTCATAGATGGTACTAATGCAGAGATGCAGACTGGGTGGTTTACCCCAGACGTTCCATAGTTCGTCGATATGCTTATTGCAAAGACGGATTTATTCCACCCTGGAGCGCGCACCCACACATGACCTGAGCACGTCTTACGACCGTTTGGATGTTCTCTTGATTATTCACGCCCCCTCTCGACACCTTGACAAGTCCAGGGAAGACCGCTGCACCGACTCCATCCACGTCACCAGATTCGCTCTTGAGACATCTCCGGACAAGCTCGATATGTCGTGGGTTTAGTTGACTGCCAATGTCGGGGACAAAGGAACGATAAAATGTATCGCTACTGCCGGTGGGGGGCGAGCCATGGAGCATGCGCGAGAAAGTGCACGCGGAAGCGAGGATGGGAGGGATACCGTGTGTGTGGTTGCCGAGACGCTCGAGGAGGGTGGGGAGCTGTTCCTCCAAGATGCTCGCGGTGAGTTCGGGAGCACACGTTTCGACGGCAGCGGAGAACGTTTGACGACGCCATACGCCGGCGACGACGGGGTTTCCTAGAAGGATCGGATGATCAGGATGAGGTAAAAGTTTAGAGAGCGTGCGCTCGAGTCCCGATCGGACTCGCGCCAAGATAGAGAGAAAACGAGGACGGATAGCGCACTTGCAAAGAGATGCTCGTGTATCCGTGTGAGCTGTATGTTGGCCTCTGCAGAGTTGGTGACCATGAGCACGTTGATGATCTCGGAGATGACCTCGGAGATGGCGTGTCGGAGGATGTTCTGGACCTGGATGGGGGACGCGCCTTCAACGGGGAGGATGTCGGGGGACTCGGTGCCAGTGATGTCGGCGAAGGCTGTCAGGTATATGTCTGAGAGCGAGGCGGGCGGAGCGCGGACGACGTCGGCTGCCCAGCGGTTCAGGAGGCGTTCGAGCTGGGAAGCTGCATTCTAGTCGCGGCGTGAATAACTGTCATCGTGCAGCATGGGCGAAAAGACGAACCTTGATCGAGAAATCGTCGACCGAGGTGCCGCCCTGCTTGGCATGTGTCTGAGACGACGAAGGGTCGCTCGCGGTACCTTCCAGGAGGGCGATGCGAGCGCGGAGGGTGGCCACTTGTTTCTCTTGTTCTTCGAGTTGGTGGCGTTGTTCTTCTACTTTCTCATGGGCGATGCGCTGTGTGTTGGGCGGCAGGGCTTACTCTACGCGCGGTGAGCGATGGGGGGGATACGCACGAAGTTGGTGAGGGCATAACGGTACTGCTCTCCGATGACGACGTCGGCCGGGTGTTGGTAGGTCATTGGAGAGGTGGAAGGGGACGATGTGGGATGATCAGCGTGGTACAGCTAGATATACCATCTCCACCTTGATGCGCGTATTTGGATACGTACGTCGCCGTTGCCACCTTGACCGTTCGAATAACCCGGCTCATTCTCGCCCGCCTGCATCCGACTCCAACCGATATATATTCATTCCATCAGATACGGAGGAAGTTCGTGTGAGCTCCTTCACCCGCTCTCCTAGTTCGACGACGTTGGGATGTTATCGGAGGTGTTGGAGTCGCATGTGAGCACCAGGACGTCACCGCTGGCTCCCTAGAGAACTCAGAGGTCGCACGCAAGAAGAGTCTCTCACAGGAGGGAATGGCCTGGTCAGATCCCTGTACATCGTCCCGCCAGGAGGGACACTAATCATGCACCGAGAACTGTTGATATAGTTGTCCAGACTACCTTATCGACGGCGTGTTACTACCACTCCCTAGAACATTGCTGGTCAAAGGGACTGCGTGTGTCCGATCCGCTTTGCCTCCCTTCCCGGTAGAGCCCGACAGTGATGCCGAATTAGATCTAGTTCATATCACACCAAATCGTAATCATCCGCACGTTCGCCCATTGATCCCCTTCTAACACCACCTTCTCTTCCTACAATCCCAGCAGTCAGAATTAGTACTGAAACGATGCCTCGCCAATTCTTCGTTGGAGGTAATTTCAAGATGAACCCGGGGTCTGTGGAGCAAAAGAGGCGCATCGTCGAGATCCTTAACCAAGCTGATCTAGATCCCTCGACTGGTGAGTGTCCAACGACCTGGGAACTATTCTCGCACGACCCACCGCACGAGTGCGATAGAGGTCGTCATTGCACCCCCTGCACTCTACCTTATCCCTCTCAAGGACCTCGTCCGCAAGGAGATCCAACTTTCTGCTCAGAACTGTTACTTTAAGCCATCAGGCGCTTTCACGGGCGAAATAAGGTCAACCGGATTTCGTTCACGCTTCACTCGAGTATTCACAGATACCTTTTCAGTCCGGCGCAGCTCGTCGACGCAGGGATCCCATACGTCATTCTTGGTATGTCATTGTCCCCCATCCCTACTCACCAATCTACAAGGATTATCAGGGCACTCCGAGCGCCGCTCACTGTTCCACGAAACCTCCGAGTTTGTTGGGAGCAAGACCAAGGCCGCTCTAGATGCTTCTCTCAAGGTGATCCTCTGTGTCGGGGAAACCCTCACGGAAAGAGAAGCGGGAAGGACGACAGAAGTGGTCAACGCACAGCTCCAGGCTGTCGTTGACATCCTCCAGGGCGAACATTACTGGAAGTGCGTGTCTCCGACGTTGTCTAAGCCGACCCTGGCGTGAATTTTGCTTTACAGCAACATCGTGATTGCGTATGAGCCGGTATGGGCGATCGGCACGGGCAAGGTCGCCACCGCCGCACAGGCGCAAGACGCCCACGCGGAGATCCGTCGGTTTTTGGAGAGGCAGGTGTCTGTGAACGTTGCGGGGACGACAAGGGTTATTTACGGTGGCTCTGTCACTGCGGCGAACGCCAGGGAACTTGGTGCGTGTATCCTCTTCTGCAGTACTTGTACTGAAATACTTTGGGGGGTTTGAATAGCGACACAACCGGATGTTGACGGATTCCTCGTGGGTGGCGCATCGTTGAAGCCCGAGTTTGTGGATATTATCAATGCGAAGAGGCAGTAGTGATAGAAGTGCTAGATGCTCGGGTGTAGGAATAGCTTAAAGCATGTCAGGCGCCAATAACAATATTAGAGACTAGAAATAGCTCCTGAAGTATATGGTGTCGGTCAGGTGGTCCGAAAGAGGAAACCCGCTCCCGAACACATACGGCCCCCTTCTGGCTGCACCAGGCAATACTCTGTAATGAACATTTGCTGAGGGGCTGGCCTTCATTTCTATAAAATGCTGAGATCGCTTCTGGCACCTCTTCGAAATCCCCAGGATCACGCACACGAGACCACCTTCAGCGATGATGCGCAGTCCAGCTCACTACCCACGACCACCGAGGGAGGTACACTCGCAAACGAGGTCAAGTCTCTGGTGGAGGAGCTAAAGTTGGCGGAAGATACCCGCTCGAGGATCACGGTGAAAAAATAAACGTTGTGCGGTCGTCACTTTCACGCTCATGAATCATGTCTGGCAGGTTTTGCATTCCCTGCAGTCCGCCATCGAGACGCATTCTGGAGCATTGAACGCATTTCGCGAGGCGGACGGATTCCTTGTTTTGATGCACGTCCTATCGACATTACCAACCACGTCGTCTGCATTGTCAACCTCCCAGTCGACTCAGCATGTATTCGATTGTATGCAACTTGTGTTTATGCTTACCTCGAGGGCCCTGCATCGACACTTGGTCAATCTGACCTTCTTCGAGGCTAGTCATCAGATCTGCTTCCTTCTGCGGTGCCCATGTTCTTACGACACAATTATAGAAGTATGTCGGCTATGCGGCGCTGTCTGACGCTTGTGACGCGCTTGTCAAACACCCTGTCACCTTCGAGAAGACCCTCGGCTGTCTTCTCTCCCTTTCGTTCCATAACTTTGCTGTCGTCGACCTGTTCATGACGTTGCAAGCATCTTGTCATGACCTTCACGAGTTAGACATTCGTTTCTTGGAATTTGCACCATCTCTGGGCATCATCCATTTACCCCGTGTCTTTAAGATCGTCTGGGAACTTGTGCTTGGATCTCTCGCGATGAATCCTTCCTTCCGGCTCATAGTGTATAAAACCCTGGAGCATCTCACTCAGTCGTCCCACCACAACCTTTCCGTTTTGAGCATGCTGGGTATACTGACGACTATGTTTTCCAGTTTTATTTCTTCTTCTACGATAGATCAACTAGATTCGCACACCGCGGAGCGTCAGCTGCAGTACAAAATCACCAAGCGATTATTCGAGATGGGTGCTTCCACTCAGGACGTCAAGAGATTGTTCCAGTGCGCGGTGAAGGAGGACAGGTCGTTCAACACAGAGATGATCGACCTCATTCGCACCGGTTTGAGATCAAAATGGCCACCTCACATTTCCTTCCAGGATATGTCCGCCGTGACGATGCCGCTTGGTGGCTGGAATACACTTCCAACCTCTGGCTTGACGTTCATGGTAAGTATCCTCGGCAGGTTTTCTCTGCCTGGTGTTGTAGGCTACCCTGGTTCTCCGTAGCTATGGGCATGGTTCGAAAGGATGCCCTCTGTGGCGCACAGAATATTCAGCGTCTCTTTCGGCTCGCGCTGCGCCATAGAATTGAGCATAGGGAACAACGGTGCCCTCGCACTACGAATCGGCTTCCGTCAGGGCTTTGTAATTCTATCCAAGACACGAATAGAGACCTCGCGTTGGACTCATATTGCTCTTGTTTACCACCCGCATCGAGCGTCTCCAGCTGCCGTTCGTACGTTCTGGTGTGTCGCGGACCGTCCCCGATTTAATGTTCTTCTTAGGCGTATTTGTGGATGGTATGCTCAAGGAAACAATTGAGTGCACTTATCCCACTATTCACGAGAACTGCGTTGGAGAATTTGCCTTGGGTGACAAACGGCCAGATAGGGCTTCTAGTTGGTGTATGGCCTCAGCATACCTTCTTTCTACATCACTAGGTGACTGTCCCCTCGTGCTCGTAGCCTTTTGTCACTGATCAGCGCCAGAGGATGAACTTCCAAGATTCATCTATCACCTGGGTCCCAGATATGAAGGAAACTTTCAGGACAGGGCTCTTGTTCGCTTCCTTACGTACGAAGCAGCCACCTCGCTCAACATGCACATGGTTGGCTCTGGCTCAGTGTCCGGAGAAACATCTCTCAAGAGAGCGATTAGAGATGGCGCTCTGATTAGCGAGACTTCGGTTCTGTGCAAGATTGTTGCCAAGGATATCGCCGACTTTCCACCATTAGACACCTACTTTCACTCACAAGGACAGAACGCGAGCAGCATTGCTACCTTTGGACCCCTTATTTCCATTCAGTGTCGACCATTAGATCTTGCGCTAGGCTGTATAGGCGGTGCTCAGCTATTACTTTGTTTAGTATCTCTTGCGCAGGTGAGCATCATCGCACGTTGTTTGTTGTCCGTCCCGTTAAACAGTGAAAGACGTCGCACGAGCTATCTCGGACAACCACCATCTTATGTGATGGTCTTCGTAATTGCTGGCAAAATTCGGAGGATATGGAACGAATTGGTAAGAATGTTCATATGCAAGCTCATATACGTTACTGATGGCTGTAATGCAGCCGGTTACGACGTCCTTGCCAGCATCCTCTACCAGAAGGGTCGCCTCATCAATATGACGACCTTCGAGATTTTGTTCGAGTTTCTTGGCCTCAGCTTCCGGTCTCCAGAGTACGGGACACTTTGTGTTCCCTTTGCTGCATAACTAATAGTTGACATCTAAGCGTCTCCACCATCACGAACACGATCGCATACACTTCCATCGCTCTCGACTTTGAGCTTTGGTCGATGACAAGTCCCGATATCCAGCGAGCGCACCTTGAGCATTTCGCGTTTCTCTTCCGTGCTAGCCGTTACCGCAAATTCAATGCCAAGGTCCGCTTGCCCAAGTTCAACCTTGTGCGTAGACTGTTGTTTGCTATGCAATCGTCTTGGTACCCTCCGGAGACGATTTCTCACATCGGTTGTGCACTGGGCGTTGTCATGCAAGCTCATTTCTCTGTCAATGATGCCATCAAACCCATTGCGTCGTATATAGCAGCAAACGTTAACCGTGGTATGCACAATAATTTCGTCTGTGTGGGCCGTGGCACGTTTACGATGGAACTATAGATTCTGATACATTACTTTCGTTGCGGACTTCCTCTGCTGGTGGTAGCAACAATGATGAAAAAGCGCGATTGGTCTTGGATGCGGTCATATCACTCCTCCGAATCCCGACCATATATATGAAATTCGCAGAAGTTCTACCAGTTGCGCGCATTGCGTTACTGTGGCTCGGATCCGAGCCGTCTCCCGCTCTCGTTTGTCAAGTCCTTGTAATCATCGGGATCGGTCTTAGTACCTCATCTTCCTTTGGGAAGAGTTTCGAACTCGCAAGTGGCTGGCTTATGTTAAAAAAGGTGTTGCCGCCTATCTGGAACGATGCCATTCAGGAGGTTGCCCTCGATCTACTGTTGCAGAGAGCGCAAGATGACAGGACTGCCTCAAGGGCCATCAAATGTCCCCAGATGCTTGCTGTTGTGTTGCTCGCACTTCGCCACGGGTTGCTGGTGTATTCGGACGCTCAAGTTCAAGGTTCATCCTTTTGCGCTACGCTCGCGAGGTTCGCTGACATCATTTTGATCTAGGACCCTCGAGACCCATTGTGGAGCGAATTCTTGACGACCTGATCGATCTTCATGGTTCCCATCCGTCGTTCCGTCAACTATTCAAATCCCAGAGCTCGGCGGAGATACTTATCGAATGTCTCTCGTCTCTTCCCGGGAACGATGATCCGGAGGTATCCGCAAAACTGACTCACCTTGGGATATTGGTAGCGATGGGGAATCACGTATCATCCGCTCAGAAGCAGCAGGTATTCGACAGCGTTATGTTGGGTTCGAGGCACGTCTGACGCCGTTGGATAATATTCAGATATTAGATGTCACCAAGCCTGGGTTCCAGTCGACGAGCCATACAGCCACGCCTTGGTCTAGCAGGCTTGCATCTGTGCAAGAAGAAACGTTGCGCAAGACCACCGGTCGTTTGATAGAATGGAGGAATACGATCATTGCCTCTGAGCAAGAACGGTATCGGAAAACGAGTATCGACATGTAAGACCTAACGTGCCTGCCACAGCCTGTTATTCATCGTAGATCAACAGGCGTGAACGCCGCCGGCGTATCGCAGGGATTAGTGAAGACGTCTTGGGAGGGTGCTCGGAGCGCGATTTGTGGTCTCACCTGGGACCTGAACGGACTTGGAGACTGGATGAAACGGAGGGCCCACATCGAACGCGGTGAGCTATACCCCTTGACTTCCTATGGTATATATTCAATGTACTTTCTTAGGATTAAGCTGGAACCGTTCATCGAGCCGTTTGGTTTAGTGCATCACGCAGACATCAATAGCATGACAAGTGAGGAGGGTGACATTGATGCGTCGTCCTCTCTGCAGACGGATAGTTCGATCAAGGATACCGCGGCACCATCCGCGGACGACAACGGTAGCTTTCTAATGGACGAGATCGCGGAAGACAAGCATCGTAGAGTTAGACACGAACTGGAACCGGGGGACGTTATCGAGTCCGTTAGCACGATATGTCGGGTATCGGGAGTAGATTCCCATCGTACGCATATCATGACTTTCCGTGGACTCGCTATGACTTTTTTTTTCAGCTGGGTTACTGATTTTCGGACGTAGTCACCTCTATATGCTGGATGGATTGATCGAAAACGACGTCGGCGAACTGATTGATGCTGTCGATGCGCCCAAAGGCATGTTTTTCGTTGCGGGGAGCACGCCCCGTTTGCGAAGTCCTCAGAAGGCACGGCGATGGTTAGTTGAGAGTCGCAAACTCCTTGCGCGTGTGGACATCATGCTCACGGGAACATAGGTCACTTGAACAGATCGCTGGGTTTTCAAACAAGTCATTCCTATTTAGAGACGTCGCGTGAGTGTGTGGATCTCATGGTTTTTATTGGGTGTTGGCTCAATGGAGATCAGTCTGGAAATTTTCTTCAAGGACAGTCGAACGTTGTTGACCGTCTTTCTGGATGGCGCCCATCGTCATGACGTCTCACAGAGGCTACGAGTCATCATAGCACGACATTCGACCCATGAGCACGTATCGACACTTGGACTAGTATTGCGAGAACTGAGCATAGGGGTGCCGATGGGAAAGGGAAGAGCAGTTCTGACTGGTCACGACAAGGCATTGGCGACAGCCCAGAGACAGTGGCAGGACAGAGAGATCAGCAATGTAGGTGGTTCAGTCCTGTCGTATGTGGCTCTTGCCTGACCTGAGGGCTTGTTAGTATACCTATTTGAGTATCTTGAACCAGCTCTCGGGACGTACGCCGAGCGATGCGACGCAGTATCCTGTCTTTCGTATGTTTCCTTGTTGACATGCCCCGCTTGAGCCTGACCATGATTCCAAAGCCTGGGTGTTGAAGGATTATGCCTCGGACATTTTGGATTTATCATTGCCCGAGTCATTCCGGGAGTAAGTCGTCTTTCATACCTATTGTTTCCTAGGCGTGACACACCTCGGTTTGCGTAGCCTGTCAAAGCCAATGGGCGCTCTGACGCCAGAGCGTTGTGAGATCGCTCGGAGTCGTTATGAAAACTTGGAGAGCGTTGGGGAGAAACCGTTTCATTACGGTACTCACTTTAGCTCGTACGGCTTTATTTCCAAGATGGTGTTGTCTTTAGCGAGTGACGCGTGTCTGACGACAGGTCCATGATTGTTTGCCATTTTTTGATCCGCATGGCGCCATACACGAGCATGTTTAAGACTCTACAGGTACGTCCCGGTTTTCAGACTAAATTTGCGAAATTCAGTTATTCTCACAGGGTGGGGATTGGGATCTTCCAGATAGATTATTCATGTGTGTTGGATGAATTCACCCTATATGCGTCCGCTGACCACCGAGCGTAGTGACATCGAGAGGACTTATCTGTCTGCCTCGCAAGATGTAAGAGGAGACGTTCGCGAGCTCATCCCCGAGTTCTTTTCGTGTCCAGAGTAAGGTAATACCAAGCAGAGCACGAATACGTGTCTTACACAACGACTAGATTTCTTGAGAACCTGTCCAATCTCGACTTTGGTTCTTTGACGACCAGTGGCGAGAAGATTCATAACGTGAAGCTACCCCCGTGGGCCAAGGGAGATCCTTTCTTGTTCGTGCACATGCATCGTCAGGTGAGTTTCATATCACGTCTGATGGTCACTTCTGTTTTACTCATACCCCTCCCCTGAAGGCCCTGGAGAGTCGCTACGTGAGCGAGAATCTCCCAGCGTGGATCGATCTTGTATGGGGGTGCAAGCAACGTGACATCGATTCCCTGAACGTGTTTCATCCACTTAGCTACGAGGGAGCAATAGGTGAGCTGATTCCAAAGTTTCAGTGATAGCCACTTTCATCGATATTACAGACCTGGAAAAGATCACAGACGCTGTCGAACGGGAGGCGACGATTGGAATTATTCACAATTGTAATTATGTGTAATTCCCTGTTTGATGATGTGGGCTGACGCCACAAACAGTCGGACAGACGCCACGAAGGCTTTTTTCTTCGTCTCATCCGCCGAGGAATTTACACGGTATCATCAGCCTCCCAGCGCAGGCGTCCCGAGGAATACCAGAAGATGCTTTAGTGTTGACCAGGGACCCTCAGCCACTGAAAGGTAAGACGAGGGATTGATTGGGTTAATGCATGATCACGTGCTCATGATTTTGTAGTGGTACTCGACGGACCTGTAGCATCTGTAATAAAGGATGGCAGTGGCAAGATGATTCCAGTGCCCGAAGGTCTGCTCTATCCCCCCTCACGCTTCGACGAGCAAGTACGGTGGGGGAAGGACGGTACCCTCCGCCTGCTTTATCACGGCATGGTAAACGTTGCACTCGCACTCACACTCGACGATAATAGACAGTGTTTTGTTTCAGGTTGTACAAACGATCGAAGCTACTTCCCCTACTTGCGCTGGATTCTCGGATCAAGACACTCTCGTAACTGGGTCGGACGATTCTTTAGTACGCATTTGGCGTCTTTCTCACGCGCCTCCGTCAACGTCGCCATTTGTGGGTTCGACATTGGCCAAGACCCATAAGGGAAAAGAGCCCTCACTGACGCTCGTTCATCTTCTGCGCAAACATAGTGCTCCCATAGCCTGTCTTAATGTATCCAGGGCTTGGTCTGTAGCGGTCAGTGGCGGCTTGGACGGGAGTGCTATTCTGTGGGATCTCAACAGGGGTTTATACGTCCGATCGATTTGGCATGCTGGTGGAGATTTTTCGATCAAGGATGCAGCCGTGCATCTAGTCGCGATCAACGAATCTACGGTAGGTTTGGACAACGACACTGTTTACCTGACTCACCGCCAAGACTAGGGTTATATCGCAACGTGTTCTACCCACTCTTTATGGTTGCATACCATCAATGCGCGGCCGATTGCGAGCTTGGATCTCACGACAAGCGGACCCTACACACAATTACCATTTATGACATCGATTGCCTTTCATGAACGGGACTACTCTCATCTGGGCATCCTCGCCGCTGGTCATGCGGCTGGTTCCGTTGCACTTTATACTTGGAATGCGGAAGATACCCCCGAGGGTGCCCGGGCCCAATGGGGCTTCCTGAAGGTCCGTGAGTTGGAAGCTGAAGGGAATGCCCCTGCATCCATCACGTCCCTCAACTTCATCGGGCGAGTCGTATTACTTGCATTTCTGCCCTCTCCAGCTGACAAACGTGCCTTTGTTCCCATCCAGTGAGACATTGTGGGTTGGAGATTCGTCAGGAAAGGTGGTCCGGTGGGCCCTTCCTGATTAAAAGCAACCAGAAAGTTTATAGTGTTGTATCGTGGGTGCTTTTCTCATGACTGCTGTTCGAGATGTTGAAGGACATGTTTGTGAAATCAAGACCATTTGGAAGTAAAATGTATTACCAATGTGACGTCCGAGGTTTGTCTTCTCATGAATGATTATAGTCGAGACGAACACGGGGCTACGATACTGACCGTGGGGTGCCTTTTTTTTTGGCGAACAAGGTGGCCATTACGTTCTGGATCAAGGTGATGACCAAGGTGCGGACCATGATCGCACCGAGTTAAGACCTGTGGTTGACTTCTGCGACAGGGTACCCCCACCACAGCGGGATGGCCATAGCGGTCACTTGATGATCTTCAGTTGTAAACTTCCCTCCAAATCAAATGGTGGCTTTCCACCGAAACGTGCCCCGTCCTCCATGGTTAAACGTGTCTGATGTTAGTTCCTGAGCCTAGCTCCACGATGTACAACCACGAAACTGAAGTTCAGTTGGAGAAAGCAAGAAGGTGTGGACACTGAGCTGAGCACTGACGACTTTGAACGCCATATGATCCACACATCCTTTCCCATACGCATACACAAAAGGTGGCTGTCAGATCTAACGAGCCTGGGCTGCATTTCGCGAGGAGGGTTGCCCGGCCCACGACATGTAGCTTGCAGTGCACGACCAGGTAGAGAGCCGTTAGTCCAGATCGAAAGCTTCCGCCTGCGAATACTTCAGAAGCTTGCCTTCCCGTTGTCCAACCCTCTGTTGAATGTCACCCGCCGGGATCGGCTCGACAAGAAGCCATGGGTCTCAGCATATGCGGCCAAACCTTGTCAGATGTTGAGCTCATCATCAAGGGGCGCGCAGGAGTTGCCGCCGGCAAGCTGTAGCTTCCATGACGAGATACCCTGCATGTGAAGGGGCTGCCAAGCCAGAAGAATAGCACAGGTTCATGGAACCACGAACCCGTGCCATTCATCTGCAAAACGCCTGAAATGAAACGACCAGTCTGACGGGTAACGTTATTGCCTGACTACCCCTACCGCCACAGGAGAGCTGTGCGGATTGGAGAAAATAGAGGGTCTAACTCAAAAAGGAGACGGTCAAACGAGGTGCAGGACCTTGCTTGCTGCTTCAAGGAACAGATGCGGACACACTTCCCAACGAGAGTGAATGAAATGATCAAGGTGTGCAGTTCCAAGTAAGGGACAGAAACCAAGCACCACGCAGTTTGACTCAACTCGCAGTCGGGAAGGTAGCTGAAACACGGATATAATCGGCTCACCCCGACAACGACGATGAAGCTATCTATCTCGTCCTCAAACTCAAACTTTGCAATATGTATCGTGAGGACTTAAAACATTCAACCAGAGTAGGAAATAATGCGCCCACGTACTGGTTATTGACTCAGCTGCAAGGTTCTATATTTGGGCGAACACAGAACCCAGCACTAACTCCACACTGACGGCCCGAAGTTCTGATCCGGAACGGGGCATTGTCGGCTCTGAGTTGAAAGGGCCTGGACCAGAATACAGTCGACATAACGCATACCCCCTCAGGATAGGCATGAGGGTATGTGATTATGAGGGAGTATGTGTTGTCGAGGACTATCAACAAAAAATTAATTTGTTC
This sequence comes from Pulveroboletus ravenelii, assembly GCA_038090235.1. Classification (NCBI taxonomy): domain Eukaryota; kingdom Fungi; phylum Basidiomycota; class Agaricomycetes; order Boletales; family Boletaceae; genus Pulveroboletus; species Pulveroboletus ravenelii. Next base: position 14,801 of record JBBPMH010000295.1, on the reverse strand, counting down.
AGTGTAATCAGAGCATATTGTAGTTTGTAACTTGTCAACACTTCAATAGGTAGAAGAGCTATTTGCGAGTGAAGTAATCTGTTGTTTTGTGGTCCTACATTCCCTGCATATTGTGGATTCATGTTGTCCTCCCAAACAACCCAAGCATTACCTCAAAGTTGCGAGAAAACGGATCATTTTGCATGCTTACATGCTTTTCCAGAAGTAGGACAGCTTGTAGAAGCTCCTTTCGTGTCAGACCTGGGTCACTTGCGCCAGGGGTGTTGGCATCGCTTGCCGAGTCAGGAGGCTCATTGTTGCTTCCAGACATCACTGCCTGAAAGATGTTGTCATTGAACATGTCATTTTTTTCAGTGATGAGGTTAAGAAGCTCAGCAATGTCCATGCGGTTTGAATGCTGAAGGACACCAGTGGCTTCTAGATCATCCAGTGCGAGTATTATCATTGTCATTCTGAGAAAATGAAATGAAGTAATGAAATGAAGTAATTATATGCCTGATATTGCAGTAGTCTTTCTCACTAGCTAGGAACATGTATGGGTTTTGGCCATATAAAAATAGTATTTATTATGGATTATGGGGGAGTTATGGGTTTTGGGCGAATCCTAGCAAACCGACTTCGAAATCCAAAACAGTATGTCCTATGAGGAAGTATGTGTTATAGGGGGAGGGGACTCTATAGCACTGCCCTACCATCCTTCTCGAATGACGTTTTCGATGACAAAAATACCTTTGAAATCTTTCTCGAACACCGGCGGTAGGTTCAATTCCGTCATGATATGTACGTATTCGCTAAAAGCGAGTTGTACCCCAATGGGGCTGGTCTGAGATGGCAATGTATGTCGGCCGTCTTCGGTGTCCCCGTCTGACACGAAGGATTTCACATCACATGAAAAGATTACGCCACATCACGTCGACGGACGCAGCTAGGTGGTCCGGCATATGCGGCCTCCGACGTAATTTCGGACCTGAGATCCTGCGACACTGCGCTTCAATCGTCGGTTCGTCGAGGTGGTAAAAGGGGTATTCAGTGGAATACATACCTGAGACTGGCGGATTAATGCAGTCGGATGCTGCCGTCGGATGCTGCCTTCCAAACGTACGGAAATATGCTAACAGCCACGAGCGAACAGGGTACCCGCGCAGGACTGGACGTAAGCAACCTGTCCGACAAGTCCATGACTGGGGGCACGAACGTACCCACCATACTTTGAATACCACCATAATATCCCAGGTACGATATGCATATGGTTCAATGGGCACTAGAGTCACTGAGGGTACTCAAAGAAAGGAAATTGATCAACTTCGATACTTGGGCACTCCACAGGCAGAAGCGACAACAAATCCACTCGCTGGATGCTAGACGAAGGGGCCACAAGGGGCCACGCAGATTGGTCGCCCAGAAATAACTTTCAATGCGCATGATTCAGTGATCATTGCTCTCACCCTCGAGCTGAAAAGGAGCACCAGTGCATGGCGATCCGACACACTGCACACCCTCCACCGAGGGCTCACAAAAGGGTTTTTTGCTTCTCTGCATTGGCCGCAATCTGACACGAAAGTCTAACTTCGTGATTTTCAGAGTAGTTTCGCGACACTTGTTTTTATGACTTGCCTTTGGAAACGCTACTCGATGATCGGACATAGCACGCTTGAAGGATTATTTCGCGCTTTGAAGCTGGCCCATATACATAGTTCTGATGCTCCAATCTCCGTGTTAAACATGCTCGCCGGATTCTAGAATGAGATAGCGGTCGTACTAATACCTTGTTCTAAGTGGTCAGATTGTCAGGAATGAAACCCCCGAAACGCCAAACGGCTCGCGTTGGATATTGTCAATGCCACACTAGTGAGGATAGGTATCACCACGACTACCCGCGATGATTCCTAGTAAGAACGGTTTCGCCGGAGAAGATACTACCTTCCCAACTCAAGTTAGCTTTCCAGATCGAGCTATTCCACAGTAGCGCCACTATTGATGCAAATAACGCCAAACCGGTGTTTACTGATGCATGTCTTTATCGTGGGCGGAGCGGAAGGACCTTCTCGGCTCGCTGCTACAAGCTCGCGGTGACGACGACGAGGGTCTTGCCATCGATCGCGTTCTACACGGTCAGAATACAATAGGCAAGACTTGTGAGTTCTTTCCTATGATCAGGCCAAGACCCAATCATCCATCTTCCTATCTCAATGCAGCAAAAACCATCAAGCTCGATTCGTTGCGATTCACAGACAAAGATCTCATCGTCCTCGGTACCTTGGATCGTGGCCAGTTTGGTGTCGTCTGTCCTACCACTTGCGTTCGTGTCCTCTCGCTGAGTTCAAACCCCAGATTGACGTAGTCAGCTGTGTGCTTGATGGTCGCATTTATGTTCGCAAGTCAATCGAAAGGGTTTTTGCTCTGAGGTGCCGCGAGGTGACCTACATCAATGCATAGTTTTATCATGATCCATTTAAGCTTGAACAGCAATGTTCCCCGCAGATCGAACGTGATGTTTTACTGCTTGCCAAGCGCAATAACACCGTGTGGGCACCCCATCTTTTGTGTTCGTTCCAGACTTCCATGCACCTTAATCTTGTCATGGATTACGCGGAGGGCGGCACGTTATGGGACGTGCTTGAATCCAGTCCTCATGATGGTAGGGTGTTGGAAGTTGATCTGGAATGGTGGGCTCCCCAAGCTGTGTGCGCGATTCATTGGTGTCATTCTCAGGGGTTTGCACACCGGTAGGTCTCAGTTCGAATGAGCAGAACTATCGCTTGAACCACGACTTCACAGCGACATCAAACCCCAAAACTTTGTCCTGACTTCAAGCTTTCATCTACGTTTGATCGATTTTGGTTCTGCGGCACCCTTATCTCCCCCGGAACCGGACGGAAGTCAGAACATCCCACAACGTCATTCACTGGTCCCTTGCGGCACATGTGACTATATTTCTCCCGAAATTCTGCAAGCACACGAGGATGCTCTACTTGCGCTTGAGCTATCTGGTCACTCTTCAGCATCTCCTGGTTCTGAGCAGCTGGCTCGCGCATGTGGTTTGGAAACAGACTGGTGGAGCCTCGGAGTCATGCTTTACGAGCTGGTGTATGGTATAACGCCTTTTTTTGCTAACGATGTTAGAACAACGTACCTTAGGATTATGGACTACGAGGTCCGCTCTTTTCTGTTCGCTACTATTTCTGCGATCTCATGCACTACTAGACTAGTCTGCGATTCGACAAGTCCATCCCTGTGTCGGAATGCTGTCGAAATCTGTTAAAGCGGTAAACCTCTTGTGGTTATTTTAGTGACATGTCTAACATTTCCATTTCCAAGATTTTTGACCTCCCGTGAACACAGGCTCGGTCGTTGTAGTGTACTGGAGATCACTGAACATCCGTTCTTTAAGTTCACACACTGGGCAGATGTCGGAACGGGTAATGCATATGTATTGGGTGTTTGGTTCCTCTTAGTTGACAGCAGGTTCCCAGATGACGCCCCACCGGGGTTGCATGTGCCACATTTCACATACACGACATCCCCTGTCGAGGCACCTTATGCACCAGCCGAGCCCCAGGATGAAAGCGTTTCACAACCATTTCATTTTTCTGCATTTTTTCAATCGTCCATGAGCACGTCTCCAGGATGGTCCATTTTACGCTCGACCCCTCGCGTCACTCCCGAATCCGCCTCGCCCAAAGCTGAGGCTTCCTTTGTTGGTTTTTCTTGGGGACCAACAAGGGAAGCATTTTTGCAGTTGGATGGAAGTACGAGTCGAAGAATGCCGGAGGTCCTAAAGACTCCTCGGCCTCTACTTCCTGTTCAATCTAGTCCCAGCCCCTGTCCACCGCATGGACGAAGTGAGGCGTCGTCTGACCACCTGAACGCCTTCACGACTCCCGACCGTCGGCATAATGTGACACTCTATCACACTCTCCCACGGACGAGCATGGTTGGTCGCACACCCATGCGTCGTGCGGTCTCCGATCGCGAAGCGATGAGACAGCTAGTGGACTGCATCGGCATGAGTGCGCGAAAAAAAGTCCTTGCCAGTGGGCGAAAACCTCGAATCATTGATTCCATCAACCAGAAGCGAGTAAACTCTGTCAGGAAAGAGCTTAAATTTGGACCGCCACCCACGGTAACCAACATCGATGGAACGTCTGGCGACTTCCCACCTGTCCTTGTTGCGTCGGAGTCCGAGGCGACAGAGTCGGGGTCGGAGGGGCCGCCGAGTCCCAGCCCAAGTCCCCGCCCTGGATCAGCGATGTCAATGCTGAGTCGTAGAAGCACCACACCGACAACCACAGCCTCTCACTCTGACCGATTTATAACATCTCAAACACGGGAATATCGAAATGAGGACGAAGATTGGGATGATGAGGATTTCTCCGGGCTGGAGAATAGGCATGCAGTGTTGATTTCGCAGTTGTACAACATGCAGATACAGATAGATCATCTTAGGGAACTCATCAAGCCATAGGCTGCCAACTACATCGTGGTCCTTCGGGAATGGATGAGTGTTATACTTGCCTGTTGTAGGATGGGCTGAGTCTTGCGACGGACATGAGATACCCGAAACAGGGCCACGGCGCCCGATCCGTGTGTGAGCAGGAGATGGACACAAATTGAGCTGTATCCGCGTTGACGCTGAGAAAAACTTGATTCCAGCCGACGAGAAGCCTCCCAAGACCGTTACGCGGTCGAACCCCGATCCATCTTCGCACCGGGATATCGTTTGTTATCTCACCCCCCAACTCAAGACTCAACGCGTCTCGTGCCAATTGGTACTAGTAACCTAGCAAACGACATCCAACGTGTAACAGGTGTCAGGTCATCCGCGGCGTCGTTTATCACTTCCTGCAACGTGTACTCATTTCCAGTTTCATATATACTCCTCCCTGACCCCCCTCTTCGCCCGGTTTCGCCGGGTTGGGCCACATCTCATGTCATGAGGCCCCGTCAAGTATGTCATCCCGGAAATGGGCATAGATAAGTCTATATTCTTGTTAACCCAGGCCTGGAAGGATAGCATTCAACGTTATCGGTGAACAGTTCTACCGCGTTGACGGGGTCATCGAAATTCGTGATCGGAGGATGGCTCTAAATTAATGGTCGAAACTGAAATACGCTATTCCTTTATGAGCCCCTGCGCACTCAAGACACGTCGCGGAGTTACCACGGGTAGGTGTGTCATTTCGAAATTTCCGGAAACCAATGTTCACATCCCGCCCAAGATGTTTGCACTCTCCCCCGGGTCCCGTCCCTTTCTGTCCTTCCGCAATCAAGGTTCGAATTGCAGGCACCGATGTACTATTTAATCGCCTCGCGATCCAAGTTTTCTGTCCCGCCAGGAGCCCCTACGACCTCACGACCCCACCATGACTAGATTCGCATACTGGCAAAGCGTTACACATTGTGTTCGCGTTCTTTACCTGTATATGAAGACTGATTTCCTCACAGTCCTCACCCCGACGGTAAGCATGAGCTTACTCGCTACGCTCATGCTCCCAAGTCATCCTGATGATGTTTCGTTAGACCATCTTCGCTATTACTGCTGCCCCACTTTGCGACATCGGGCGGCTTCCCGGCGTGATATTGTGGATTTGGTTACACCTATTGCAGTTCGAGGCCGCGAACCAACTAGTCGACCCAGAAGAAGACGAAAAGAACAAGTCCTGGCGTCCGATTCCTGCCGGCCTCATAAGCGTCCAGAACGCTACAGTATTTCGCCGGCTCCTTACTCCAGCATGCCTATTGCTCTCCGCCTCGTACAGCACCTATTTGTTCACTGTCAGCGCGATAACTGCATCGTTGATCCTTTGGTACAACGAACTGAGAGGTCATGAACACTGGCTCTCCAAGAACATCATGACTGCGTTAGGCTATTCTCTGTTTGAACTAGGTGGGACTCTCGCCGCTGGTAGGTGCATCTTCCCCTTCTTTAACCATCGTTCACTATTGCTCCACAGGATGTGATAGATTCACTATAGAGCCAGTTGCGCTTATCGCCGTGATGACGAGTACGGCGGTATTTGCTACCACTCTACATTGCCAGGACTTCAAAGACGAAGAGGGCGATCGGTTGATTGGGAGAAAAACACTGCCCATCGTATTTCCCTCTCTGGCCCGAACATCGGCAATGGTTGCGTTACCTCTTTGGTCTGTTTGCTTGACGTGTTTGTGGAAAGTGGATGTGATATGCAGCGCGGCGTTTGTCGCATATGCTGGTGTAGTTGGCATGAGATTCATGATGCTCCAAAGCGCCAAGGCGGATCGGAAATCGTGTCAGCTCTACAGCGTAAGCCACTGAGGTCAAACTGTTCTTCCATATGTACTTATTGATGCGTTTCACAGCTGTGGTTCTCCCTTGCTCATCTGTTACCCGGATATTGGCGGCTCTTCCGCGGCACCGGAACTTGTTCTCCCGATCTAGGATGATGTATTACCCCCGGTTCACGTCTGCAGGACAGACATACCCCCAACATACGGAGATTTCTTGATGTGTTCATATGTTGTACTAATAGTCTCTGGCACCCCGGAACGGAATATCTTTTCTCCTGAGGAAGTACCTTGTATCAACACCAAATATGTCATGACGTCTACTATCATATGTTCCAGTTGCCACAAGATAGCAAGTGTGCGAGCGTCGCTGTGGTGCTGCCGACATACTCCCCGCTCCTACGAAATGGCGATGGTTTTCACACCACTCGGCCCAAGACTGGAGGTACGTCACGAAGAAGCAGAATTTCTCTCGCATGCGGAGGGACGTTTCTCACGTCGGCCGAGTGCAACAGGTTCGGCCGATTCACTTCGTTGGATTACCAATCCACGCAGGGAAGTTTTCTGTGACCGTGCACACTTCAAAAGAGAGAGAGAAACGAAAAAAGGACTCTTTTCGGTACTGTCAGCCGACCCCATCTATGAGGGATCGATGCGATGATGCAAGAATGTTAGGATCGCGCTGTTGGCTTGCCGCGAATGTTTGATCCCGAACCCGCCAGATCGAAAACAGGCCACAATGTAAAGGCGGGTGTGCGTCGCGGATACGCTAGTTCCTGTACACGGCGGAATCCAATCAAACCCAAAAGATTCGCGCCAGGTATTTGAGGAGCGGCTCATCTGAACCCCTGTCTATTAGTACAAAGTGAATATTTCAACATATGCGACGCTGAAGCAAAAGAGACCCAGTTGCAGGCTCATAACGGATCATGAGTTGGTTAGATGATTGATCGCGAGTCGGCTTAGGTTTTCCCGGCAAGGAGCCTTCCTATTTATCTGTTGCCATGGAATGCCGAACCAACTTTTGAAGCGGCCGACCCGATGCCATTCCAAGACCGAAACCCTTTCAAGGCAGTAACAGCAAGCTATCTGTGACCGGCGATATTCTGATTCTTCGCTCTACAATCCTCTTTTGGTTTCAGTGTGCAGTCCCAGAGCCGTGGTAAAAAGGTGCTTGTACGGCACTTGAATTTCCTTGGTCGGGTCCATCTAGCCCAATCCTAGCGCGACCGTCACATTGGGTATGCTTGACTCGACAGAGTCCGCAAGTATATCTGAGATCTTACTCGCGAGTCAAGTAATAGACAACACGTTCGCCTTGAAATTAGGGACTTGTGAGAACGGTTCTTCCCAGACTTTCGTTTGCGTGACTGTAGCGCTTGAGCCGTCGCATTCTTGTACAGAAGCTGATTTTTCTCGGGAGAAGCGAGTTGATAAATGAAAACCGAAGCTACGCGATCACCGTACCCTTCGAGGAAGGGTAATATGTGGGCTGTGTCGCTGTAAACCCGAGCGAGTAGTCCGCACCGCACGCGGTTTGACATGGGTCGGTTACGGATGGGGATCGCAGGGTCCAACGGTACGGTCGGTACCATCTAGGTCAGACAAGCAACATGATAAGAGGACTTCAGCATCGTGCCATGCTGCTGTTGTCGCGACAAGGAGAAATTCGAATGGGAGGACTATAGCCTTCTGCTTATTGTCCCGACAAAGTCACCGACAGAAAAAGGAATGAATACTAGTGTGGGAACGCAGGTCTCCTCTTGTAACGCTCGTCGTCGTTGGTAGCAGCGACGAACACATCCCCAGATACCCTCAAGATACCCATTAGTATCCTCTCTATCCGTCACTCAAACCTGCCGTTGACCGGCGCCATCCATGCCTGCGCCCTCCGAAGCTTCCACGCGATCGCGTCTCTCCCTTTCGCGATCGACGTCGTCCAAATACTCTTTGCTGAGCGTCGTAAAACCTCGGGCAATGTCCAACGCGAGCAGCGTCAGCGGATGCACGACCGTGAAGCCGTCGTCGTCACCCACCTCCACGACACTCACCACCTCCACGGTTTCTGCGGCGAGTAGCATTCGCTCGCCAAACGCGACGCCTGTCCCGCCGACCCTCGTCCACTCGAAGCGAATGAGTGTATCTATGTCGGGCGCAACCTCACAATCGAACCACAGGCTTCTGGTCCCGGTGACAAGGCGCGCTAACCCTACTTCGCCCTCGCCTGTAAAAGGTCGCCGTACATCATTGATCGGACCTCCAAGCGCGTTTCCGAGCTCCATACCTTACGTGTCAGCAAGCCAACGACCGGGCGGCGTGCAGGCCACGCCTTCGCGTGCGAGGGTCATGTCGGAAGCTCCGATCCCCTCACAGAGTGCACAAACACATGTGCCTTCAAATTCTCGTTCCTCTAATTCTCTTTCAACTGGTCCCTCTGCGTTTTCTATTCCTTCCATTAACGCTTCGTCCTCGAGTTCTGCCAAAAGGATGCACACGTCGCTCTCAATGGGTGGAGAGGGTACTCCGACCCGCTCCCGCGGTATGAGCACCAGCATTGACAGTGATGCTCCGTCCAAAGTTAAGCAAGTTGCTACGCCTGCGCGGACCAATTTTCAAGGGTCACCCGCCAAGTCTCCGCCAGGGAAGTCTCCTAATCATAGAACCTCAGGAAAGTCCCCAGGATCAGCCAGCCCTGCCAAATCTCCCAAGATCACCAAAACCCCAGAGAAGTCGGCTCAGGCACAGTTGACACCTTCAAAATCCCACCTGCTTTCTGTCGAGAGAGGGCAACGCAGAGGCTCTACCGCTTCTCTCGCCGGTGGAGGTAGACATGAACCCGTGGCGCTTCTGTCTGAATCGCTCCTAGCGCGAACGATGAGCCTGAATGGCACTGCGAGTATCATTAGTGGGTCCGTTCCGCTCAGTCAGGCAAATGGTGCTTCGACTCTTGTGAATGCGAACGAAGGCTATCTTTGGGACGACCGGGACGCGGACGACATTACGCTTGAAATGATAACCGATATTGGCGAGGAAGCCGGGGACGAGGAAGTAAGTTCAAGTTTGGACTGTTGTTTGCACTGCAGCATGTTATTCCGATGGGGACATTTGTCTTCCATTTTTCCGTTCCTCGCGTGTGGCCTGTGGGATATCTATTGGCAGGGGAATATATTCTCATGATTTCACCCTATCGATATCATTTTATATGCAAACATTTGTTTACTCACGTTATCCAACTAGTTCGAAGGGACCTTGAACAATCTTCGGACAACCCATCTTAGCCGCCTTACGTCCTACAAGCGCCTTCTCGAGCGTGCACAAGCAAGCAGCGCAGCACAGGCGTATGCACTCCAAGCTGAATTGGCTATCCTCAAGGAACGAGTACAATCGAACGATCAGTCTCGAACTCTGGTCGATGCTGGTGAGGTTTGTGTATGTGGAGGCCGGAAAGCAAAGGGGTACTGGAGTGGGTACGCAGAACATCTGAATGAGGATGAAGGAATGGGATTGGCGAGTGCCTTGAGGAGCGACGGGAGGGGCGGGTTCGATGAAAAGGAAGTGAAAAGAGCTGTTAGAGGTTTGAAGAGGGAGGCAAGGTTGACTCTGTGAGTGCCCCACCATATATCGTTTAGGCATATATGCGTCTATGGACCAAGGCTACGAGCCAAATGTCTTGCTCATGCTTTTTTCTGTTCCTCTGGTGTGCACCATGCTTACCACTGCTCTCATCCCGTTGTTAGGATTGGTTTAATATTGGACTGTGAGTGGATCTCGCTCAAGCAGATCCCCTGCTGTGCTGACCAATTCTCCTCTAATCTATCGCATCGTGGTAAACGCATATATCTGCATGTTTGGACGTTGTCATGAACCTTCATTCGTACTTCTGTGACTCCTTACAGCCCTATTACCAGGAGATATTCCCTTGCAAATTATCCTCTTGCAGAAATACCTGAAGTCAACATTTGACATAGTGGGTATGCTAGCGCCGGAATTAGCGCTACGGATTCTTAGAGAATTGAGCATCAAGGAGGTCGTCAAGGCTGGTTTAGTGAGTGTTGATTTCGGACGGACTTTCGCCGACCCAAGCTGTTATATGGGGAACTGACATGAACATGCTTAGGTATCAAAAAAATGGTTCGCAGCGACCAGACATCCTGCGTTGTGGCGCTGGCACTGTTTACAGTTAACGGCAAGTGATCCAGTGCCAATCAGGGCACCTGATACACCTGAAGGATGGTATGTATATCTGATTCTCTCGGTGCTTGCTGAAAGTGAGGTCAACCTGTCAACTTCACCAACCATATGTTGTGTCGCATTAGGTTCCCTTTGTACCGCTCATTGCACTACCGCGAATCCAATTTTGCGAATGCCTTGCCGCAGAGCATCAGGTTTCTAAATGGACACACCAACTTTTGCACAACATTGCTCTTGAGAGGTGTGTATCATTTTTTCTCAAGTCTAGTACCCGTTTCATTCCGGGTACCATGTTTTCAGGCAAGCGACTCATCTCGGGATCTTATGACGAAACTATCCGCTTCTGGGACATAGAGACCGGTGAGATGAAGAAATGCTTACAAGTGAAGAAACCAGTTAGCTGTGTGGATTTCTTGGCAGAAGAGGGTATAGTTTTACGGCCGTTTGCGTGATCTCTTCGCTGATCCTCCCACTCAGAGGTATTTGTTGTTGGGTTCCATGATGTCGGGTAAGTTTTCATGTTCGTGTGTTAAGCAGGGTTCTGAGAACACTGCCAAAGACGCGTCCATTTGTTCTCTTCGATCACTTTCACACCCATACAACAACTGGCTGGTCACTTGAATGGAATCCGTGCTGTTGCTCTTTCTTCGCGTAACCTTGTCAGTGCTGGAGCGGATAAGGCCCTGGTTTGTTGGGATTGGCGGGCGGGAACGAAAATTGTACGGTTTGGGCAACAAACGACCGTCAATATTGGTGTGCAGATTGTCGGATCTTCTGGCGCCACGAATGAAGGCGAGAGAGTCGTCAGCGTGACTATCGATGGTATTGTTAGGGTGTTCTCGATCAGTTGAGCCTTTTATTTTGATATCCCTTGTTAATGGCGACTAATCTATGTATCATAGAACAAAGAGAGATGATCTCCCAGTTTAAACTCTCCGAATTGGGAGGGGGTGATCCTATTCTGAATGCCAGGCTGCATAACGTAGGCGCAGCGCCAAACAATATGCTTCAATGGTTCGCGGCCAAAGGTACCCAGATGACGGTATGTATTTACTTGGCTTTGTACTTTTTCCTCTCAAATGATCGGCTTAGTGTGCCACAAAATCGGTCATTCTCCACTTGCAATGGAACGAGGATGAGGAAAAGCCTTTGACAACTGAAGGTGGCGTAACGTCCCCTACCAGCGGTAGTACGCGGTTACCTTCCCCGACATCGTCATCCAATCTTCCGCGTGGCTCCAATGACCTGCGCGCTCGTCCACTTCCACCCCTCTCGAGGTCAACGTCGTCACTCGCTACACCTCAACGTCGACAGTCAAGTCTTGGGATTTCTGTCAATTCCACGAATGCTCCGAGGAGTCGTCTTTCCCTAGCCACTACTGGCACGCCCCTATCTTCGTTGCTGTCTCCCTCACCTGGCTCAGGAACTCCGTTGTCTCCGTTGAGTAGTGGAGCTATCGGTGTTGAGAGGTTCTCCATTAGGTTTGGGCGCGCTGCTATCTTGACGGCTCCACCTAAACTTGTTGCGGTGGTGGAGACACCAGATGTTGTTGTTGGCGCAGTTGACCCAAGGAAGAGGAGAGTTGTCACTGCCACCAGATTCAGTTCCAGGTCGGGAGCTGATCGGAGAGTGAGTGGCGTACACTTTATGGATTACACAACTTTTAATTTTTCCGACAGCTTCTGATGTCAACCCATGAAAAGAAGGAAAGCATCCCAGAACTTGAGCCACCCGAAAAGGACAACGGAAAGGGTACGGGTAGGGATGATGAATTCACATTGGACCACTTCAATTGTTCGCCCTCAAGCTCAGGAGCAGACGCGGATGTCAATACGAATATCATGCCTCTTTCTGGAGCATGGGCGGGGCTTGCTCATGTTAATGGAGGTTCTGTGAACATGACCTCGACAAAGGGACTATTGGGTACTTTGCCCAGCAAGTTCACGGGTCTCGCCACACCTGAGAAGAACCCAATGTCAATGCAATTGAGCCATGAAGAAGTTGTCGTGGGGTGTGCGGACGGCACCATCTAGTGAGTGCACTATAGTGGCGTGAGCTGATGGCAAGTTACTGATTTATCATGATACTGCAGCGTCATGAAGTTTGTTGGCCATGAATATCAGAAAGAGAAGTCCAGTCGATCGGACGACGCCGAAGAGGACGAATAGGCGGTTGACCTAGGCGAATAGGCTGGGGTTCTCGTGAGTTTTGCTTCACCGGAGAAACTGGGGATCACCCGCCGACCCGAGATCCATGCATCCGCAGTGTATTTTGAAAACCAGCACAAGGACTGCTGCATCCCGTCTCACTGCCATTTAGAGTACACATAACATTGAACTCTGATCACATTCGTTTACTACTCTACGTTCATTCAAATTCCTAGTCGTTTACTTATGTGTGCAGTTTTCCTTGCGTAGCATCATGTTTCTAGCTCAGTAAACAGGGAGGGTATTTCCCTGCTTCCCCACAACGGCCTGGGGCTCAAATTGCCACTGTCACCCGGTGCCAGTACAACGCAATATCTCGCCTCTCACATAACAGATAAATAGATCAATTGACTGCTTGAAGTGCCCCTTTCGTTGACCCAAACCTTCTAAATGATATGTATCATTCTGTGGCAAAGGTGTCGATCGGGACATATCAAGACAGGAACAAAAAGAAACGAACTAGGGACGAAATGACTTATCCGGAAATTAGTAGAGGGAGAAACATGAATTTAAAACATCTTCGCCTGATTGGTATCCATGTGCGTTACCCCATTCATCTCCTCATCAAAGTTGATGTAGTCGGTTACTCCCCCGCCAAACAACTCACGGAGGGTTTGTGTTGGCACGGAGATGCGATGAAACTCACGATCATTCACCCTTGTGCCTCTTGGCCGATAGAAAAAGAACGATGACAGGTCTTCGGTATCGAGCTGCACGTCCATGAGTTGTGAACACCTCACAACGGCCCTCCGGCTGCGATCACGGTACGAGTACTCGATGTACCAATCTTCTTCTTACTAGTTTTCGAGGCTCAGTGCCAAGTTTCCTTGCAAGACTGATCATGCGCTCGCCATCCTCCTCCAACAGCGTGCTTGTCGTTTCTTCAGATCCTGCGGAAGTGCAGAATAATGTTACTTACGCAAGGTTTTCGATCTCCTCGGTCCAGATGTCCATAACATAAAGCTTAGTACCAATTTGCTTCATCCATTCTGTATAATTTGATTCCAAGGGAAAAGTAGACTGAATGATTCGAATTGCCTTTGAAGGCGCTGTTTGGAGACGTCATATCTGCATTAGAATCGCAGAGAGCCCACACGAAGTTGCACTCATAGAGTGGAGCTTCATCTGTGAGAGGGTGGACAGCAACAGTATCCCGGAACAGCATGTAGACTTGTCTCCCACTTGGAGGCTGCATATCAACAGGCTGTCTATTGCCAAGAAATAAGTAGATAGATGTCTTCCCTGGTGGCATGAAGCAAATGTCTCAGTTCAAACTCAGGTTAGGCCTGACTCTGCCAGAAGACTCACCGATACCGGGCTGTCCAAGAACACAGGCTCCACATTGATATCTAGCTGTCTGCAACACCTTCAATGCAGTACAATATTCATCTCTAATGAGTATCTTGCAATCATCCATGATCCCTCCAGTAAAGTGCCTAAGGGCCTCGGCAAAATCACTGAGGTCAATGAACTCGACGTACCGGGGGGGAAGCCGTTTTACAAGGGCTTGTGGAGTGCCCCAAACGATGCCAGAGAACTTCTGGAGTTCAGCTAGGTAAGGTGTAAACATCTGTCCAATCAGATAGGAGCTTGAAGTGGTCCAAGCGGGAGTTGTGCACACTCGAAATAGGAGCCTAATACAACTGTGGCTACACGCCCAAGTTAGGCTTTCAAAACAGTGACGTTTGACGGAAATTGTGAAAGGAATGTACATCGGATTCTCTACGGACATCATTACTACATACTCCAAACCATTCTCACGGTGTGCACAATACGTTGAGGAGAGCGCATTTGCATGGCATTGCGCCCTAGACGCTAGCCAAATACCAGAAAATGCTCTGGGGAATAACCAGCTAACAGGTGGTGAACAATCTTGATTCTGTTCAGAAGAGGTCGAGGAGTGAATGTCTGTATGATATGTCAACCTGGATGTCAGCGAGATGTTTGCGGGTCCTCCCACGGACACACTGCTGACAAATTCGAGCTGCCTGGGCTTGGATATCCAGCAGACGGATTTGGATGATACATAGTACTGTGGCCATGCAGTATGATCAACAAGCATTGGGGGTGGGCTCGCAAAACATTATTACATATCTACACAAGTGTTGTTTGGCGAGAGGGGGAAGGGGGTGATTCTGG
>JBBPMH010000294.1:0-36050 GCA_038090235.1 Pulveroboletus ravenelii | reverse complement strand
TGACTGGCGTTGCGAGCGCCATCGAATGAATGCTATCATCCAGGGTTTGTCACGCCCCCGCGGGAAACGCGCATTGTCACGCGTTTGTCACTCGTGACATCTCCGCAATGTCACATGTCACACCTGTGCTCGGACTGGGACTACGATGGCATTGATTGAAGTGCGTCGTCGCAGCTGGCATCGCTCGCTTCTGCTCACTGCTCTATCCAGGTTATTGCAAACGATCGTCTGGGTCGTAAAGGTCTGCATTCGAATCTGTCGTCTTGCCGCCTTATCTAACCGTCGGACAGTTCGTGTCAAGTGCAGCCCCGATGATACTGTCGGCGACCTCAAGCGACTTATCGCCGCACAGACAGGTACGGACTCTAAGAAGATTCAGTTGAAGAAATGGTGAGCTATCGGTCCTCCTGCCCTGTTGTCCTCTCAAGCCCATCTCTCCGTTGTCTGCAAGGTATACAATCTACAAGGATCACATCACTCTCAGAGACTATGAGATCCACGACGGTATGAGTCTGGAATTGTATTAGGCGGCTTCGCGCGTCGCAAGCTTAATGCGTCGAACCTGACACTGTTCGCTGCTTTCACCTCACGGGTAATTTGCCATGTATCATGAATTTGTAGCAATCCGACTCTTCAAACACCCATCGATGATTCTGTGATTGGTCGCACCCTTCGCTCCACAGAAACCTCTCTAACTGCAAGAAAGTTATCATCTAACGAGAGTGGTCAACAGCTCCGACTTGGACCTGCTCTTCATTCCTTTCTGGAAATCTTCGTCCGTACCAGCCCTTTCCACCAGCATCGAAGCAGCTCGCGTCATATCCGGCCGCCTGCCAATAAACGGTCTGAATGCGTCCCTGTTCATTCTCCCCCTTTCTTGTGTGCGGTCTGGCAACGTGTTCGACCTCGTATGCTTCCGTGGCGTGCTCTCTTCCTGCGGATCCAGGGAGGTGATCGCTTCCGGCAACGACGCTAGACGTGGGCCGCGAGGACCACGCGGACCAAGCCGGGAACCCATCGACCCCGACCCCGTCAGCTGCCCGGCTTCTGTGACGAAATTATGTATTCGCAAGTCGGTCCCAATAACTCGATCGATCTCGTCCAAGGATGCAGTAACATTTAGACATTGTGTGACAGTACCCGTCGATTCAGAAGGATAGAAGGATGGCGAATCTTCGCTCTCATTTCTCGTGGAGACTCCAGCCTGAGAGGCGATTGACCTTTGGGTCGCACTTGACCCAAGCCCGCCTTCTTGTGCGACTACCGTTGTATCAGTGCTAGAATACTTCATTCCAGGAACGGTCTCTCCGGCCTCATCGTTGAATCGAGACTTGCGGTACCACGTCTCACTGCGGGCGACAAACTGCGGCTTGGCACGGAGCCGCCCGTGCAGATGTGAAATGACAGATGTTGGAGGGGGATCAATGGAGAGGAGATTGATGATCCTAATTGGCAGGGTGACCTCAACGTCAGACGATAGGGTACCTGTGGTAACGTTGACGTTGAGGGTGTATTCCACTTCCAGTAGCCTCACGCGAGCCACAGACAACGCGTCAGGCTATCTTCATCAATCAGAAAGATCCTGCGCAGATCCGACGGCAAATAGACTCACCGGCAGCACAATATGATGCGCAAAATCTGCCGTATCCCCGGGTCTTACCCCTGTCCACCACCCTTTTGCGCTCGCGTGTCCTTTGGTGCACCTCTGCCCCATCGCAAGCACGCTCGCGGCAACCATCTTTCGCATCGTCACGGTCTCGCACGCATCCGGATCGGTATCATCGTTTTCGTTTCGTCCCCCGAGCGGCTTGAATACGGTCGTCGTTCTTAGAAGGGTGATTGACGCCCCCTTCACCGTCTTCTTTGATTCGTTTACGACTCGCAGATGAATTGTACACCGTTGCCCAGCGATCCAATAGAGTCTATGCATCGTCGCACTGAGCCTTACTTTTCCGCTCCCTCCCATGAATACGGTCTTTGCAGCTTCGCTCACCAACGGACGTGGGGCAGGCGAAAGCTTCGCAGCAAACGACAAGCGAGGCCAGATTTCGCATGAGCGATAAAAATGTGCAACGGATTCTGCCGAAGCTTCTGGGTCTTTAAGTCTGAGTGAAGCCATCGCAAAATATCTGAGTGCCACGCCCGAATGGATGTTCAATGTGCCCTTGGCGGTCCCACACGTTCCGTCTGCGGGGAGAGTCAGCGAGAAGGGTAATACGTGGATGCCCTCTTTTGCCTCCGCCCAGCCATCTTCATTGGGCGGGCTTGCCAAGACGGAATCCCAGGCAGGTGCAACGTGGGACAGGAGAGCTGTACATTGATAGAAGGTGCATCGTATGTTTCCATGCGGGATTGCTTCATACCCTACGACGCGAACCTTTGCTTTGGATACGAGAATCGGAGTGCTTTTCTTGTTGGCGTTCTTGCGGACATGAATCGTAATGTGGCCCTTGAGTGCGTTACCCTGAACACATGTTTCACCTTCGAGTACGATATCCACTTCAACGCGAGCGCGTGATTTCGCCTTTTCGAGAGCAAGCGCGTCGGGGGAATCGTCGTTCTCGACGGCGGAGAGGGGTCCAGTGCTGACAGCCCTGCGGAATGACGTGGGGGGGATGACAGACGCATTCCGCTTGAGCCGGAAAGCAGAGTTGCCGAGGAGGATACGCAGTTCCGATGTGCTCTTGTGCGGAGGGGCGGAAATCTGCAACAGGGTGTCGCTCGTAGACAAGCCCACGCCATGGGGAGTGAGGTTGACGTTGTCTTCGGCTTTGCGCTTGTCTTTCATTGTGCCTCTCCCCCTCCAGGCGCTCTTTCGGCCACCTTTTCCCTGGGTATCCTCCCGCCAGAGTTCCTTGCCCAACTCGAATGGAGCGCTGACCACCGTTGGGACTGTGCTTCCACCTGGCGTGAGATATCCTTGCTCGATCCTCTGTCCGACACGGTACCCAGAACCACCGGGTTGTGCGTAGATGTCAAGCTCCACTGTGGAGTCGCCCATCTCGGCGAGAAGAAGACCCCGCATGGAAGATATGGAGCGGAGGGAGGGGAGCCAGTTAGACGCGACCATGTCTGAGGAGCTGGAGTACTGGTTGGCGGGATGTGCGGCGGCATCGGAGGGGTCGGAAAGCGTTCCAGAACCATCGATGGGGGGTAAGATGAAAGAGGAAGTGGTAGAGGACGTAACAAGGGTAGAAGAGGGAATTGTAGACAAGTTCGGGGGAAGGAGGATGGAGGTTCTGATTCTGGCTGCAAGATCTTCGCGCCGCGCTATTGCAGGTGATGACATTGGTAGATCACGATCACTCGTTGGAGGACGATCGACGGTGGATTGATGGTGTTGGTAGATGCTATGAAACAAGAACAAGGGAGACGGTGTATGGACGCACGATGGCGTTCATTTGGAAGTGGACCGTTCGTCGGTCAGGACGCAGAGCTCCGTGGTCATCTCGATCCAGCCCGAGGGCAAGTGGTTTTCCTGGAAAGAATAAGCCATGGTTGGAGTTGGGACTAGTAGTCCTGTGCCGCCGTTTGACAGCGGGCAGGTGGGACATAGACATACCAGTGACACCACGACGGCGCCATGAGGCCCGGGAGCCATCCTGTAGAACTGTGGAGTCCTCGTGCGTCATGTTGAGGAGAGAACGTCGAGGATGGCGATGGGTCCAACACAGCGTCCGAGTGCCTCACGTCTAGCACGCGTCCTGCTCCGCTCCTGCCAGCAGCGGCGTCATTCCAGTTAGGCGGCTCTGGTATCTGGTATATAAACACCCCCGCAATCATCGAATACATCAAGTAACAATGTCGCTCGGATTACCCCCAGTCTCCATCGGACTCAAGTCCATCACACCCTTCCTTCAGCGCACCGAGGAACTCGTAGAGCGCGAACCCGTCGTCGCGTATTGGTGTATGTTCCGTCCCGCCTTCTCCGATACTTCCTGACCGCTGCGCACAGGTGCATACTATGCTGCGCAGCTGGGCATATCCCTCAAAGTCCAAGACTCCAATTCCCGCAATCTTCTCCGCAACCTCCTCGATGCCCTCGAACGTCTCAAGAAAGAGATCGGGCCAAGTGATGCCGTTGACATCGAGCCAGCCAGCGCGGCCTACGTCGAAAACTTTGCATTGAGGGTGTTCAGCATGGCAGATGACGAAGATAGGGCCGGACACGCAACAAAGTAGCTTCTCGTCCTTCCTCTCGCGGGTTCACATCTCACACTCGCCTTGTCACAGGTCTACCGCAAAGAAGTTCCTGGCAGCTGCCAACTTCTTTGAAGTCCTTCGAGTGTTCCCAAAGACCGATGTCTCTGAATCAGTAGGTCCGTCTCCAGACCGTCACCCACACTCGTTAACTGTCCGCCAGACAGAGAGCAAGCTGAGATACGCCAAATGGAAAGCAGTAGATATCGTTAAAGCCTTCCGCGAAGGCAGGCGCCCAGCTCCTGGACCTGCAGGGTCTCAGCTGGACCCTGACTTGCCGTCTTCTCTTCCTGTGTCGGATCAACTTGTGTCGGAGCAGCACCCTCCAACGCCACCAAGGCCCGTCCCTCTGGAGGCGTCTCCCCCCACCAAGTCATTGCTTCGTTCCCCGAGACGCCAATCTCCACCCGCCCTCCCTCCTGTGGACATCGCTCGTGCGAATCGTCTCCCCACCCTGCTCGGTCCAGATAAGCATGACAATGAAGCCCTCAGCCCTGGGCGCTGGAGCACCACGGCCACACCCGGACTTGAATTAGCCAGAACATCAGGATTCGAAGTCGCGGATGGTGCTGGTGGTAGCAGCTTGGTCGGCTCGAACGGCTGGCATGAGCATGCTGACTCCTCTATGTGCGTCCCGGCTGAAGGTGTAAACGGGACCGAATGGATTAGCACGACGGAAGAGGCAGGCAGCGCCGACGAGCCCATCGAGGGCGTCACTCTCAATGCAGACAGGGGTCGAGGCAGGGTGCGGTTCTTGGTCGACCCAAGTCAGTCCCCATCTCCCAAGCTTGCGTCTGTGTCCCCACCTTTCCGCGCCGCCCCAAATCTGTCTTCACCGCCCCCGATATTTTCTGAGCTTCCGCCGGGGTTCGTACCCACGGGAGGCCCATCTTATGCACCGACGTCTGGCTCGGCAACGTTTGGTTCTCCGAGGGCGGTTGCTTCTTCGTTTGTCGTACCTCCCCCACCATCACATGTCCCTCACTCCGCACCAGCGTTCCCGATGCCTCAATCTCCTCGCATGCCCATTATACCCTCCGCGCCTCCGGCATCTTCGATCATACCACAACCAGGGATCGACACCGCCCACGTGCCCCCATATCCACCACCACCGCCACGGGAAGTAGAGCTCGCGCCGAAAGTCATTGCAAAGGCGCAGAAGCATTGCAAGTTCGCAATTTCGGCGCTCGATTACGAAGACAAACAGCAAGCGATCAAGGAGCTGAAGGCTGCGCTGGAGGTTTTAGGTGCGCCAGTTTGAGTGAGATTTGCGGCAGGTTGGGTCAGCTCCTGTCAGTGGCTTCTTAATATTTATTTATTTCGTCGATTTGCCTCAAGAGCTGTGATGTATCTATCCCATGATATTGACTACCCTACACCAACTGTGCACGGGAGGCATTACAATACGTATTCATTGCTACTTTTTTCAATAATTACCATCGGGGGCGGATGTGCTAAGTAGGATTGGAACTGATGCTGTGAACAATAGCGTCATCAGGGTACGACAGATTGTGCGAAGTGCATATCAGCCGGGCTTTCCACATGCGGGGCTTCCGGCACGATCGCCAGCAAAGCTGTCGGAAGTAAGACTGGGGCGACTACAGGTTCGAGTCCAGGCTGCTTACACAGGTCTACCGGTGGCATTAGGGGCACCAAAGTTGATATCGGCGGAACAGCTGGAGGAGTGACCGAGATCGCGGCTTGAGATGGAGAGATGGACGAAAACGGGGACGATGGTCGGTCGGGATAGACACGAGGCAGAGAAGATGGCGCTGAAGCATCTGATGGAGCGGACGACATAGTGTCCGTGCGGGAGGGTGGTATTGCAAGGTCAAAGAGCGGAGGAGGGAGTGCATGGAATGTTTTCAGAGCAGTTGAGAGATCATCGAGCTGCTTGGTCGGATGGAAGGATCATCATCAGGAAACAAGACTGGGCGATGAATTCCGAACGTACGAACTTTGTCCATGATCCCGCCGATGGCCGCCTTGCGCTGCGTGAACTGTTCCGTGAGTCTGGCAAACTCTTCATCTCGCCTCCTCTTGCCATACCCGTGGATATCGTCTTCATCGTCTTCGTCTTCGTCCCCGCCATCAGAGTGGTCGGTGGAAATCTCGGAGACAGCTCTTACTGCAGCACCAGCCTCCGGCTCATGTTCCTCCGGTTCCTCGTCACCGACCGGCGAGGTTTTACCACTTCTCGATCTCTTCCTGGGACCAGCGTTACCACCCTCGTTCGCGCCCACAGTCGCCATTCCACCTGTGTGGGTGTTCCCCAAGCTCCTTTCGCCAACACCCTCCATGTCCGCATGCATCGCGGCTATCTCAGCCTGAAGCTCCAAAATGCGCTCGAGACTTGACCATAGTTTGCGGTCGTCCCCCGTAGGTACGGGAGTAGCAGAAGACAGGTCTCCTGGAGTGACCGTGGAGGGTGATATAGGCGTATGCTCGCCGAGCTTGACACCCGAAAAGGGGTCGTAGATCGTCAATGTGGGACCCAGCCGCGTACCTGATGAGGGAGCCGTCTGCATCGAAGGAGGCGGAGGCAGTGAGTCGGACGTCATCAACGAGACAGACGGTTGCGGCACGTTCGAAGGCGGTGGTGGGGTAACACGGGTGGGGTTGGTCGCAGGCGGAACAGGCCTGCCAAAGACTTGCGCGATGATGGCATCTTGGGGTGTGAACAAGGTCCCTTCGAGGCGTTCCGGCGCAGAGACTGGCTTGGTGATCTGGTCGCTGTCGCGCTGGTGTACCGTGGCATCCAGACTAGTTGGCGCGTTCGATGTAGTGACAGTTCCCGCCTCCTTCTCTACGCTGGGAATCAAGCTGGAAGTGGGTGCATAGACACTGGGGTGGTTGATGTGTGCATGGACTTCGTCGAGTGGTACGTCGGACGGTGAGGTCAGGTTGCTTGGTGTCCGCAATGGCGCGACGGCGGACCGGGAGATCGACAAGGCATCCGAAGGCCCAGACTGGGCATCGACGGCCAGCGGTGGGCTGGGGCGTGTCTGTCGGGGCTGAGAGCGACGGCTCGACACGCTATTAAACCACGAGTTCAACATCCCACTGGACACGCGACAACGTTGGGCATGTTTGGCCAACACTCACTCTGGTTTTACTAGCTACATCTATTCATCATCATCAATCCTTAGCGCCCCAAATCTTCCAAGATCCCCTCCACGAATAGCAAGCTTCTCCTCGTCCTCATCGTCTGATCCGCCTGGCGCAATCCTGACCCTAGCCCCGGTGTCCTCTTCGCTTGACAGTCCTTCCATCTCACTGTCCTGGTCCCCACTACCCTCTTCCTCGTCCGTCTCGGGCTCGCTCCACGCGTGATGCTGTTCCCCGTCCTTGAGCCATATGCCATCATCACCTGAAGCCGAACTGCCAGGAGGCCAAAATGCCCACGGGATCTTTCCTTCCGCGACCAACCTCAATACTACCAATACACATCAGGCTGTCAACACAACTCGCAAATGGTAGATACCCACTTGCGTTCCCAGCTCGATGCACGTCTGGTCTCCCAGCCTTTGCAGTGACCCATCCTTTCTTCTCAGCGTAAGCTGTCATGATGTCATTTGCCGTCCATGCTGGTGCCCCGGACAGGGGCTTGGTTTGTCCGAACAGGCGTTGCCCTGGTCTCCAGGTACGTTTATCTTCGGTCAGAGTTGCACCGGTAGGTAGAGAATTAGAGTTGGACTTGGCCTTCGAAGTAGACTGGTTGGACTGAAGGATTGAACCACGATCGCTTGCCGACGTAACCGTTACGATGCCATCGGACGAAGACACCGCAAAGACAGGCGAAGTGGACAATGAGGGATGAGTCAGTTCTAAGATCCGCTCCAGGGGAAGAAGTCGAGCAAGCTGGTGTATGCAAAAGGGCACCGCAGAGATCCGAGAGATAGGAAGAACGCCTGAAAGAACCTATTTTCGGATGAGGATCTAGTCATCGGAAATAGAGAAGTGTAGACACACTTGGATATCCATTGGTATAAATGAGGGCATAACAAGTCCCGGGCAGTCAACAAGGCGGACATCGGAGGTCCAGAAGAGGGTCTGAAAATGTTTTGTCTGAAAATAGTTGGATCACGGGTATGGGCAAACAGTGCGATCACACACTTTTCCAGGGGTTCGCGATGCGCGTACTCGAGTCGTTCCAAAAATCGCATTCAAAAGAGATGATTTCCCCACGTTTGGCTGACCTGTAAGGGCATAAATTGGGTGAGTAGTCATCAGAAGTACCCCATACCAATAAGCCCAACGGTCAGAAACTCGGGTTCTTTCCGGTCGTTGGCATTTTCCGATTGATCCTCCTCGCTGTCTGAGACCTGGGCCTCATCTGCGTCGCCCACCCCTGTGTCTCCTGTTTCGTGTTTATCGTCTTGCCCCTTTGGCACTGCCGCGCCACCGACGGCTTTCCCGACCAGCCTCCCTTTCGCCTCGAGGGCCATCCAGTCGATGGTCCTCTTGACTCTGGGTTTCCACTGATCGATCCTCTGTAATCGCTCTTCCTCGCTTTCCCCCGCTCGTGGTGTTGTCACCCACTGAGGAGGTTGAAGCAGTTGATCGTGTACATCCCTGAGTGCACGAACGAGCCTTTCCCTGAACGAGCCTGGTAGATGTGGTTCGTACCGAGGGGGTCCCTGCTCGACTGTGAGGGATGGTTTTGGTGCATACGCTTCGACTGGGACAACCGGTACGGAGGGGTAGCTCGTGTTGAGAAAAGAGGTCCAATATGCAGTGCGTGCAGGACCTGAAATGTCCACCTTGGTTAAGACGATGATGACGCGTGGAGTGAATTTCGAGGATTGTTTCGCGCGCGGGTTCTGCAGATGTGAAGGCGTGGGAATATTGAGGTGTATGCAGAGTGAAGGGGGGAGATGTAGTGGCGGGCAGCGAGAGTCGAGCAATATGAGAAGGATCTGGGAAATTTCAGTGACCCGCCAGCTGTTTCGGGTCCGATGGAGTGATGTTTGGGTATTTCGGTCGCTGGGGATGAGGATTGACTTACAACTGTCTCCACACCTCGATGTTTCTCTCAAAGTGGGTGGGTGGATGGGGCATTGGATGGGTTTCGGAATCGTCGACGCGATCGCACGCGAGATCAGTAGGGGGGGTCGTCTGATCAGTCGGTGGGGGGACGTTCAATGCACACTGCCATCGGTCGATGATCGCATCCTGCTGGGCGAGCCAAGTGCGGAAGTAAGCCTGTTCGTTTGCGTCGAGCTCATCCTTGGACATCTGAAACCTCCACTTGGGCCGGTTTGGTAGGGCAAGCTGAAGGGACTGTGACCCTGAGGAGGTGGGTGTGATCCACTCATAGCGGAGCACTGCAACGTCGCTCGAGATGGGTCTTCTGAGGGCGATAGATCCAGCTAATGATTTGGTGTCGGCGAGAAAGCTCTTGTCGAGTTTGACAAACTGGCTCTGGAGGTCGCGTGCGTTCCTCGCGTCTTGTGTCTGGTGGGGGTGGTTCGGACGGGCCTTCTTCCTGCGTTTCTTTGGCTGTTCTGGGGGGGGAGGGGCATCTCCGCGTTTAATGGCGCGCTTGAGCTTGAGCTGCGTTTTTCGTTGTTTTCCTGAGAGTGGTGGCATGCGACACAACGGCTACATCAATGTTTAGCACTAACCTAAATGGTTTACTAAATCTGTTCTGACCGACTAAACTTGAAGCTTGAAGTTGGGTGCACCTAATCGGGTTTGGTCAGACATTTAGCTTGGTGATATGGCTGTTGTGTGAAGAGCTTGTCCGTGGTCGTCTGATCAATCGACTGATCTTGCTCATACGGTCTCAGGCTGTCAAGTTGACGAGCCTCTGCTGAGGCATGCTTGGTCTCCTTGGTATCTTATCTACGGCCCTGCTAAGTTCTCATGCAAAGGACGCCCTGCACCCTTTGGCCTTCACACTGCGATCACCTCACGGTCGCCTTGTGTCTCTCATTTGTGATCTTCCATTCTCTGCATGATCTGTGTCCGTTTGATCGTACAAGCGATGAATGGGACAATCTCGTTCCTGTGGGCTTGGCTCTTCTGTGCGTCCATATAGAGTGTTATAGGATGATGGGGCCTGTGTGATGCTGACTGAGCGGGCGTTGGGGGCGTATAGCAACGCATCCGGGCTGAGCAATGGGCAGTCGCCAAGACAAACGGGGCCAGAAAGGGCGTGGAAGGATGAGGTGTTCGATGAGCGCGGTTTGACGTGTCTCATGCGGTGCCTTCTGGGCTTGGCTGATCCACTTACGAGAGCGCGCAAATATCCCGACGGCAATGGGAATTATCAGTCAGGCTTGAGTCAGGCTGTTCCCCCGGGTCGTTATAAGCCAGCGCCGTCCTCCAGCCACTCCATCTGCACTCCATGTCCTCCAAGAAAAACATCGTCGTCGTCGGCGCTGGCCACGTCGGAACAGCCATCGCCTCCGCCCTCTCCGCCAAGCTCGACGGGTCCAAGTACCACCTCATTCTCATCAGCCCCCGCCCATACGCCATCTACCTCCCTGCATCCCTTCGTCTCGTCGTGAGCGAGTCTGCCCAGCTCGAGCAGACCGCGTTTGTCCCCCTCGACAGGCTCTACAAGAAGGCCAACGCCGAGACCAAAGCCGGTGTCGTCAGGTCCATCGAGCCCAAGGGCACACAGTCCGGTGGACAGGTCGTGCTGGAGAGCGGCGAGCGCGTCTCGTATGATATCCTCGTCATCGCCTCGGGATCCAAGTGGAAGGGGCCGACCGACTTTCCCCCGCGCGAGGGCGATGTATTGCCCCACGTCCGCACTTGGCGCAACAAATTCGCCAAGGCAAGGCACGTCGTGATCGTTGGTGGCGGTGCTGTCGGAATCGGTCAGTCCTCGGCCATCTCCGCCCTCTCAGCTTACTCATGTCCTTCCAGAGCTCGCCGGTGAACTCAAGGACGAGTACTCGGTATGTCCCCTCCTTCCTACTCAGCCGTCTGCTCATCCCTATCAGAACAAAAAAGTGACCATCGTTCACGGCGACCGCCAGCTTCTCAACAGCACATACCCCGACTCGCTCCGCAACGGCCTCGCAACCCGTCTCCTTTCCCGTGACGTCGAGTTGATGCTCAACGAGTATGTAGACACCTTCCCCGAAGAAGGCAGCGTGGGCCTCGTCACCCGCAAAGGAACGGAGATACCCGATGCGGACCTCGTCGTACGCACTCCCCCTCTCTCGCTCCATCCAGCCAGTCTCACCCCAATACAGGTCTCCGCTCGCGGTCCAACTCCAAATACGGCGTTCGTCGCCTCCCTCGGCTCATCCTCGCTCTCCCCATCCGGCTTTGTCAAGGTCAAACCCACTCTCCAACTAGTCGACCATTCTCGCATATTCGCAGCAGGCGATATCATCGACTGGCCCGAGCAGAAGCAAGCCGCCAAGGTCCCCGCCCACGCCAAGGTAGTTGTCCAAAATGTGCTCAAGGTGCTCGCGGGAAAGAGTGACGGCTTGATGGACTACGAGGGCAGTCCCGAACTGATCGTCATCACGAATGGCAGGGTGAGTACACACCGATAGCTGCCTCACCCCCTGCTAACACCAACGGACAGAACGGTGGCATGTGTTATTTCCCATTCTTCGGTGGATTCACTCTGGGCGACTTTTTCGCGAGGCTGCTAAAGTCGCGAGGGCTAATGATTGGCATGTTTCGGGGTGGTTTGGGATACTAGTAGCGTTGTAATTGTTTCACGATAGTCATTTAATATCCTGTTGGCGACCAGGGACGGTCTGTATCGGCGGTCTTCGCCCCATCAGCCATCCTTGACGCCCAGCTAGTCCTCTTTCCACGGCCTCTCGTCTTCAGACTCCCTATTTTTCTCATATATTGGCTTCTCAATAATTTTAATGAACCTCGGCTTTCTTCCTTTCTACCCACTTCCCCTCATGCCGGTCGCAGCAATCCCACGCCCGGTCGATCCCGCCTCCAGTGGCCGTCGTGTGCTCCCCAGGAACAAAGACTTCTTGAACAAGCATGGCCATAGGCACCATTCGTTTGACCCAGAAAAGGCCCCATATCCATTGAGCTACGACAGGCAGGTCTTGGAGCTGTAAGCATACCAGCTCCTTTCATTCCTGGCCGACTTGTTCAGCACGTCCTTCTCCACCTGCCTTGCTGCAGTGAGAGCATGGATCTCAGCTTCCTGCTGCGCATGACAAAATCAGTGTCATTTGCCTCATTCACAGACGGCCCACCACGACGCTCACTTGATCTAGGATGTGGCGTACGTCTACCTTCATTCATTCTCAGTGTCCCCCTCCCCCACCTTGCGGGTGGCGCCGACCGCTCGCTCATACCTTTCTTCCAGGGTGGCACGTGGGTCCTCGAGGCTGCCAAAGAATGGCCGGATTGCCACTTCGTACGTATGGTCATCTGAGGCGCGTGTTCGTGCATTCTCATGTTCAGCCCTAAGGTTGGATTCGACCTTGTCGACGTGCAAGTACCCCTGTCACTATTGGAGCCAGAGGCCGCTAACCGCGTAACTTGGGTGCATGGCAACTTGTGAGTCACTTTGGCCAGGCATCAAACCAGTTGGAGGTTGCTTGACGTGCTGTGTACCATACGGCAGCTTAACGACAAAATTACCCTTTGACGACGAGGAGTTTGACCATGTCCGTATGCAAGCTCTCGGCAGGGGTATCCCAGAGAACAAAGTGAGTCTCCTGTCATCAAGCCTTACTCTTGCGTTTGTTTGCGTTGTGGAGCACCCTCTAATACAGCGTTTTTTCTGCGTGCTCCTGCTATCTGTAGTGGGGTGTGTTACTCGAAGTGAGTTGCGCCGTACTACTCCGCACGCCACGGGTGTTCAAGCATTTCGCTGGACGATAGGAGGTCAACAGGGTACTGAGTCTAGGCGGTATTGTAGAGGTGATCGAGTATGGTACGTCTGCTCCTCTCCCTAGTGACGCTCAACAACTTTCTTTCCTCAGATATCATATTCCCTACCCTTCCAACTTGGTTCACAGCGCCACTCCGCGCACGCAATAAGCGATCCCACTCGATCCACCATCCTAACGGCCACCAAGACTCAACGCCCCCACCGTCACCGGTCGATCCAAAACTATTACCGCACGACCATGTACTGCTTGAGAGTCTGTATTATGGTGTATTTGAGAATCGGTTTATCAATTTGCGACCCACGGGTGGGCATCTGTTTTTATCTGCTGCGGCTAGTCTATTAATCAAACACAAGCTATCCTTCCCATACACTTTACGTCCAATTTTCGTCAAGTGATATCTGCGCCCGTCTTGCATTTCCGTATGCCTGCAATCCCACCCCTGCCTGCACTTCCACAGCCCCTACCAGCCAACGCATCACTCATGAGCGGGGATATAGATAAATATGAGGCAGGCTCCCAGCTAACAAGTCCATTTGACATGCCGACTCCCCAACCTAGCGCCGTCTCCCTCACAGATTCGATACGGTCCAGCCATTCCGAATCAACAGACAAGTCCTCTCTCTTTGACCAGAGTTATTCCATCTCGGACGCGAACACCCAGCTGACGAGTAGTTCTGGTGACCCACCCTCCCCTAAGACAGTACAGAATCCAAAGTCGCCACTCTACGTTATCGACTGGTCGTCCGCTGAAAGTACCATGGGCAGTGGCTCCGCCTCTCGTTTTCTCTTCCCATTGCAAGAGGTTGACAAGCTGAACGACCGCTCGCTTGCAATGCAGCTCTACTGGAGTTATCAGAGTGTGCTTGCTTGTCAAGAATCGATGTGGGAAGAACTTACAGATCGGATGAGAAATCGACCCAACGAGCTGAGGGACTTGGGATGGGAGAATGATCTTGAGTTGAATGAGTTGGAGAGCAGGGCCAAGTTTGAGGTGCTACTTGAACGGTACAAGCAGTGAGTTTGGTGCTCTCCCTGCAGACTTTGCGGGTGCTAAGAGGTGGCGCACAGAGATATGCAAGCGCGGGTCTCGCTCTGGTGTTCCTTGGCTGAGTTGGGATGGCCGGTACCTTCACGCGAGCCGCTGTCAAAGGCTGAGCTCGTGGAGGAGGAACGGTTACACCATGCCATGCTCGAGGCGAGACGATACGCAAGTGAGGATGACACACAAACATACTGTCGCTCTGTCCGGCCTTTCGTGGGTTCCAAAAGCTGTTGACATAACCCATTTCTTTTTGCTGTCCACTGAACACGCCTCTCTACCACGTTTTGCGCATGACAGCACAGATTGATGACATGATACCTTCCCCAGTGAAGCGATTGATGAGCGTTCTTGTATTGATTGTACCAATTGATATTATTCTCTATGTATTTCCGAGTTGCTTGTGCTGTTGTTCGTATAGACGATACGAATAGAGCGCCTTTCTCTGTAGGCAAGCACCGAGTGTCTTCGGTTCTTGCATATGGAGAATGTTGCCCCGGCCATCGATATGTTTTGGAGCTAAGAAAAAAAGTCAGGAAAACATTTCCCGATTAGGACCGGCGAATGCCGGATGAGTGGCTGATGCATTTTTCGTCGGTCGGTGGACGTTTGGCCATATGCCAACACGCAAGGCGAGCACGTCCAGCGCTGTTGCTGCGGAGGCACCACAGCATGCAACGGACGACATCGCACACAAGCCGGCGATGACGACCAACGAGTCCGAACATTCACCACCCCGACGATGGCGCTGGTCCCCCCTCACTGATTCCAGCACCAGCTCACATCCACCCATATTCACCAGAGACGGCAGGTGCGGCTCCTTTCCGAGCGATATCGAACCGTACTTGACTGCCTCCTCAGCTACTTCTTTTCCATCGTCGGTCCCGCTATCAAAATTCACTCGACAACTTCCGGAAAGATCATATCCACGCTACCCGGATCCCGGGATGATGGCCACACCGACGTTATCACTTCTGCGATTCTAAGCCCTCAGAACGCGTTTCAGTTGATTACTGCGTCGTTGGATGGTACTATAAAGATCTGGGACTTCCTTGAAGGTCTGCTTTTGCGAACAATCGGCCTTGACCAGCCTGTACACCATATATGCGCACACGAAAAAATCAAGGACCATCTGTTTGTTGCCGCAGTCAAGAATAAGAAGAACGGTAAAAGCTCATGTGAGTCTTGTCGGGGGTTTTTCAGATGACCGCTCTTCATCTTTTGTAGCACAAGACTCTCCACGAGTGGCTTATGCCGACGCGCTTCAGAACGAAAGCTGCATAATCCTTCGAGTTTCTCTCCGGACACAAGGTACGGGTAGCCCCGAAAAAGCGCAGAAACCGTCCCAAGTCGTGCCGATTGGGAAAACGAGAGCGGCGGCTGGCCTCGCGATCTCTGCCAGCGGTGAACGGCTGATCGCCGTCGCCGGCCACAAAGCATACGTTGCGCAAATTTCAAATCTCAAGTCAGGCTTCATTAAATTCGTGTCCCCAGAACGCCTCACTTGTCTTGCTGTGCACCCGTTCGAAGACTATTTTGCAACTGGTGATACCAAAGGCGTCGTACGACTATGGTATTGTCTAGATCCCAAACTTGTCAAGGTGGTGGGTGTAGAAAAGAAATCCCAGACATCGATGCTTCATTGGCACGCCCACGAGGTCTCTTCTGTCGCTTTCACTACCAATGGCTCATATCTGCTGAGCGGTGGTGAAGAGTCCGTCCTGGTCATATGGCAGCTACACTCTGGTAAACGGGAATTTGTACCCCGAGTCGGTTCACCGATAAAAAACATTGTTGTCTCCCCACTGAGAGCAGCCGAGGAAGAGTATCTTTTGGGACTGGCGGACGCTAGTTACGCATTTGTGAGCTCATCCACGCTCAAGCTTTCACGGGTTTTTGCCCGAATACGATTGGGTATGCCTACGTCTTATCTATTGGAGACGCGACAATTTACAATACCACAGATCCCTTTTCATCGAATTCACAGTCGTCCTCGTCCTCCACACCCCTCGCCTTCCATCAGCGCTCGGAAACTCTTATCCTTCCCTCTTCTCACCCTTCCTCTCTCCAAACCTACTCTCCCTCCACATATACCCTTATAGCCGAACTCGAAGTTTCACCTTCAAATCGTGTTTCCAGACGTGAGGATAGAGTCCTCGAACCTGCCCGTGTTGAGCGAGCCGTCATTTCTGCCAGCTGTGAATGGATGGCGACGATCGACAGACGTGACGGTGATGAATCCTTCCGTAGCGAAATATACCTCAAAATTTGGTGCTGGGATAAAAAAACGACATTTTGGATATTGAACACAAGAATTGATAGACCGCACGGATTGGCAAAGGTCACCTCTTTATCATTTCGTCCAGGTGTAGAGGATGCGCAGATCGTGACCACTGGGGAAGATGGGAATGTGAAAGCGTGGCGGTTGCGAAGAACCAGGAACAAGAAGGGGAGTGAAGAAAGTGAGTTCCCTCGCCGGGCCGCTTAGATTGTGAGTCAACCTTGATAACCTGCAGTCTCGTGGACATCAAGATCAAGTTTTTGTCTGAGGTCAGAAATCCCTAGACACGCGTCGTGGTCACCCGATGGATCTCTCTTGGCTGTTCCTATTTGCGGTTCCGTCGTACTTTGCGATCCCAACACCAATGCTGTCCGGCAGTCACTCGCCATCCAAGAGTGCCGTCAACCTGCTGAAGCTCATTTCATCGGCAGGAGTGGACGGTACCTGGCTATTATGGGAGGTATAGATTTGGTCGTTTGGGACGTTGTTTGCCAGTCAGGTGCTTTATCTTCCGACATTACAATTGCACCTTGTTGACTGACATTTCCACTAGTAATCTGGCACCTCAAGAATCAGTATCGTTACAGCTTGCTTATGTCGCATCCCTATCAAGATACCTTCATCACGATTCATTCCACCATCCTAGATTCAACGTCGTCTTCAGTCACACTGTTTTGTGCCACTTCCCCCACTCCGCTAATGGAATACACTTTTCCATTCGGTATTCTCAATATCACCCCTTACCAATCGCCGCAGCTACTTTCTGGCGATTTCTCGCTAGTGGCTCTAACGCATAAATATAGTGTCGTGGTCATGGGCGACACCTTCATTCTCCCTGAGGATCCTGGAGGATCTGCCAAGGCACTCCAAAGGTGCCCTGCCGCGCCACGCAGATCGTTGTTCGAAGAAATGTTCGGTGTTCCTGCGGTAGCCAGCCTGTCAAATACAAACGAACAGACTATGGAAGCAGCGACGGATCTGGGGTCAGACAGTGCTGTTGTGGTACCTTGGAGGAGTAGCGACACCACGAACTTCTTCGATGCGCCTTCGCATCTTATGCCCCCTATAGAAACGTTCTTCGAGCCCCTGATTGATTCGTTTTTGAGACTGCGAGCCACGGATGGTGAGACCCCTGTGGCACAAGTGGAGGACGGGGCTACTGAAGCGGGGAACGATATGGCAGTGGATGTTATCCAAGAGACTGATACTGTCAATGCGCCTGTGGTGTCTAACGAAGCAGTGCTTGGGGTGTTCGTCCCACTGTTCAAAGAGATGACAGGTATGTCTGACCGATGTTGAATGCCGCATTTCTCAATCCCTCTCAGGCGCTCCAGATTACGCGTACCGGTCCAACAAAGCTGCTGCCTCACCAAAAGCAGTGAACGGGTCGCCGGAGAAGCATACGAGACCCGTCCCGCGTGTTCCCGCTAAAGATTCCGTTCACCCGGATACCCAAGCCCTCCCATCAAACCGATCATCGGTAACCACTAAAACTGATAAAAAGCGCAGTAGACCGACCCTTGATTGACGAATGCTTTTAGTCACAGGCACGTAAAAGGGGTTGAGATGAGAATCTTGTCGAGCATTTCAATATATTTACATCACTGCATCCTTCCGCTAGCACCTTGTCGCAATGCAACACTCCAGAACCATGTCTTGCCGCAAATGTAGCCTAGTCATTTCCAATGTGCTCGAATAAAGATGGTATGTAGAAAATGGTTTGTCACCTAGATGCAGCCTCAAAACAACTTGCTACTTTCTGCGCCAGGAATGCTTGAGGCTGAGGAGCAGCGACGCGCCCCTCATGACGTCCTTTGGCGGCCCCACCGGCGTCGAAGATGCGAGGGAGAGCAATGAGAACGCCGAATCCATGCGTGTATTGCTGGGGCCTCCATCTTCAACGTCCTCAGATCCGAGTCTGACGTACGTTTCTCTGGACAGCTTCCGACGCTTGGTCTGGTGTTCGCAGGCCCATTCAAGCGTTCGTATTCGCTTCCACCTGGCAGCTTTTCCTTTGATCTGTTCGTCCTCGGCTGTCTGATCGTGTATGTCCAGGTCGACCGAGACGACCGAGCGCTGTGACAAGGTCCGGGGCTGGTGTGGGCCCGTATCTTCGACATTTGGCGCCTCGTCCTTTACCTCCATGGACTTGGAGCGTTCTCTTGGCCTTGACATTAATCCGCCCAGGGAGTCGAGTAGAGGCTTGATTATGACGATCGCTTTGGATGCGATCGTGTTCAGTCCGTCCCCCGAATGCTTGTTCCCTGAATAATCCGCCGTCAGATCGACACCTGATGCGTCCAGTGTGGCATTCTGCGACGGTGAGGACACGTTACGTAAACAAGAGTCCGCCCTCGTCCGTCCTAGATTCCTATCTGAATCGTCGACAGGCGGCTGACCACGTTTCGACGTCTGTCGTTTATTCTGGAACCAGATCGTGACGGTCTTGTAATCCCTATGGAGCGATCGACGTTGTCGTCGGGAGTGGGACGTGCGTATGTTCAAGAATGAGGAGTGCTTTCTAGACCGGGCATGGGCCTGACTTACATTCCCAACTCGGCCGCGAGATCTCTCTTTTTCTGGCGGGATGGGTGTGTCTCTTGCCTGAACACGCCTTCGAGTCGGACGAGCTCTTTGGTTGACAAGCGGTGTCGGGCCTTCCTACTTGGCATTGTGGTGACGCTCTTGTGCTGGGACGGGGCGTGGCTTGTCTGGTTCTCCTTGTCAGCCAAAGGCTGTGAGGTGCGGCGAGTGCTTCTGGAGGCGGTGCGCATCTGATGCATGTAAAAGAGGGTGGGATAGAGATGGACTGGGATGCTCTCGCCAACAAAGTACACACTCAGGGGCTTGGAAGACATGGACGTGCGGCTAACAATGTCCTCACATGATCAAAAGTCACGGGATGGCGAATGGGATAAAATTGTCTTGTCTTGTCTTGGACAACATGCAACTGAAAAATCGTGCTAGTATGCAAAGGTGAGGACAACAAACAACAGAGGGGTATGAAAATTGCAACCGAATAAAGACGGATAATTAAGACGAATAACAACAACAGTTACTGGCCCTCGAATGATAAAATAAAAATGATTACGAGTGCATTTTGAAACCCAAGAGCGTGATGGCTGCCTCAACGTCTTCAAACTGCGGCGTCACATTCCTCGTAGATAGGAAATTCTTCTGGTTCAGGCCCGGGGTATCACCAGGCTCCATCGCGCCTGCATCAATTTCCTGCCAGCGTATCAACTCGGGATGTGCAGACGACCCGTTTGCGTCTTCATCAGCCCATTTTTTATGCCTCGCTTTGAGACAGGCCCACTCCAAAGGGTAAAGCGTCTTTGCTCGTGACGATAGAACTGCCAAGCGGGCCTCTTCAGGCTCAGGGGAAGACCGAGGAACGGCTGGGGATGATAGCATGTGCATCCACAGCTCCGAGGGGCTGGATGGATCCCTCTGTTGGACATTATTGCTCTTGCGTGGGGTGAGCGGAAGGCGCGGCGAATCCAGCTGCGAAGTCAAGCTTGGGCGCTCAGAGAGGGCAGCAATACGATCGAGCGAGACTTTCGGACGATCGAGCGGTGTTTTTGAACGCCGATGTGAGTGACGCGTGGGACTGTCGGACGCGCGCATCTTTGTCGGATTGTTTTCGTTAAAGGAGAGTGACTTTTTCCTAGAGGTTTGACGTCTGTTCTGAAACCAGTTGGTAACGGACTTGAGCTCCCTGGGATAGCGGCGTGGGTCAGGCAAGCGAGCAAGAAGGGAAGATGGGACATACATGCCGATCTCGTTGGCGAGTGCTTGGCGTTGCCCGCGGGTAGGGTGTGGAGTGGCGTCGAACAGTTGATGGAGGGCATGGAGCTGCGCGGGGGTGTTCCGCCGCCTGAGATATGGGACATATGCCGAGTGACTAGAGGGACTGGGGGTGGTCATTACTATGTACAATCCATCCAGTTCGAAACATATATGGACCCACTCATTCGATCGCTAACAAACAACCGCGCAAACAGTCGCGTCGCGGTCATGTGACTCTCAGACCTGATCACGTGTACATGGAAAGGGTGGTTATAGCGTGCGCGTGTACAACAGATGTCCTAGATTATTATGTAGATGTACCCGTCTCCCATCCTTCCGATAGTAACCTGTCCTCCTCCTCCGTATTCGTCCCCACAGGGGCAATAAAGAGTGTCGTCTCCTTCCGTAACAGGTCGAGATTTTCTTGTGTTAGATTGTCCGCCCAGGGAGTGTTTAAGTACACCTTTTGCATAGGTACCCCCACCCCCTTCCTCAATCGGCAGAGCTCTGCAATCGTCCCAACCTGCAAGCTCTGCACCTCCATACACTGAAATTTTGGACAAACAATGCGGCGAGCAGGCGTGTCTGACGTAGCCGATTCGATTTCCGACAACTTGCGATATTTCATCGGGTTCTCCGCAAACAAATTGAGGACGTCTGGTTTCATCCGAGCCAGTCGCGCATACCCGATCTCGGGCATCGTATCTAGCCACCGAACAAACGCCCATACCCCCACCGGCTTCATCTCCAGCTCGACGTTGTACAGCGTCAGGATCCGCACTTGTCTGAATTTCCGCGTTAACAGTGCGATCAAAGGTATATAGTCACCGCCAGTCAAATTCATGAGGGTCAAGTCCCGAACGCGAGGGGCATCGACTTGTGCGACAATGTAGCACGCGAACGAGAGGTTGAAAGACCCAAGGGTAAAGATCCTGAGATGTGGGAGCTCGACGGGGCCGTGGTCAAACCAAGGCCTTTCTGGCTGGGGACCGCATCCATCCAGCGTGAGCTTGTCCAACCTGGGACAACTCTGGAGAATTTCTCTGAATCGTTTGAGTGTAGGGGACGACTCCATTGCAATATGGCGAAGGTCGAGCGTCGTCAGATTAGATAGTGACGTGTCGTCGAAGTCGATGTGAATGCCCGACAAGCAAAGGTATCGTAGGCGGCAGGTCTCGCCGCCAAACAAAATGGCAGGGTCGCGATGGCCTTGGGTATCATACCCAGGCCCAATCCAAACATAAGGCAAGCCAGAGCGGTGAATCTCCAGACGCTCAATGTTGATGGGTGTCCCTGCATTTCCGGCGGCTTGCAGTTTCTGAAGGACGGTAAGCGCGGGAGGCCAGCTCTCGACGATGACAACGAGCATACGGATTTGAGGGAGTTTAGTGAAGAGTTTGTCGAGCATGTCTGACATCTGTTGAGCGGTGAACTTTGCAGGGTCTCGTATGCCGATTATTTTAGAATCAACTTCGTTGATTCG
Source organism: Pulveroboletus ravenelii (assembly GCA_038090235.1). Lineage (NCBI taxonomy): Eukaryota > Fungi > Basidiomycota > Agaricomycetes > Boletales > Boletaceae > Pulveroboletus > Pulveroboletus ravenelii. The sequence continues at coordinate 14,418 of JBBPMH010000294.1, read as the reverse complement.
AACGTCCAAGCGAGCGGATCCCGCTCGTTTGAACCACTCCCATGATCTATCGTAGGGAGGGGCATCATGGAACCAGATGGCATTCCAGATCATTGGGTCCTCGGTCATTATGCGACGCCATGTCCTGCAAACCCACGTGAGCCGTAGGCGCTGCTTTACACCTTCCGATGGATGGCCTGCGGACCACACGACGAGGTGAAAGATATTGGAAACGATCTCTTGTGGTAGATCCATGAAACGAAACATGCGCCAGTACACGAGCGTACGGTGGAACTGGTACTGGAGAGTTGTCCGAAGGAGTCTGAAGTCGACTCGAGGACCCAGTCTTGCCATTTGAGCCTCCCCGTACGCTATCCACCGCGACCACCCTTCGATGGTCTCTTTCATTCGCGGATGCACCCCCTTCCTCCCAGCAGTGGGTTCAGGCATGGCTGCAAGGATCTCTTTTATGACCTGCTGTTGAAGGTTCGCGTAATCTTTCGATCCAGGGGTTGGGGAAATTGTTGTGTCGGGTCGATGAGGAACGGTGGTAGGGGGTTGTGCAGGTGTTGGGTCGGTGGACATGGGGCGCTAGCGCTGTTCGGTGATTGCGCTGTGCGGTGATTAGGAATGGGTGCAGCGGAAGGGTGCAGGAGGGACATGAGGGGACACACCTCTGAGAAAGTGGGCGGACGAAGGTGAGTCGGAACAAGGATGAGCTGGGGGGCTTTATAGAGAAAGTCCACAAAGGCAGTTTGTACTCTTGTGATCATTTGTGATCGATATGTGGCACACGCACACCGCCAAAGCGTGCTTGTTTGTCCTTGTGGGCGCCGTAATTCTAAATCCTTTATTTGTTGGCTGAGAAACCCACAATGCTCTTTTTCAGCTATCAAAGCGCAAAATCCATCACTTACCTCCCCATGTGTCCAACGACCGAGTGCACGGTGTTCGGTGGTACGTGCGGTCCCCTGAGTTCTCGGCTTCCATCTATACGTGCTTGCCCGTCGCTTCTTTCAAACCCACTTGTGCCACAGGCTGGATCGCGAATTTGTGACCATACTATGGCAGTAGGTTGACCTCATACGGTAGGTTCAACCCGGAAGATTGCGTTCGGCCAAGCGGATACAGGCGAATGCCACGACAGCAGGGAAAGCCATTGCTGCTGAATTCAAGACGGTCGGCATGGAAATCGCGCAGTAAGGAGATCCGGGCATGCAAGGATCGCAAGTGGCTTGAAAGATGACAGTGCACAAGAGCGGAGAACCAAAAATGGGCCAGACAGTGGGGGTGGTGCCCGAAGAGAATGCATGGGATCCTGAAAGCGATGTCCGGAAGGGCGCGAAAGTGATCGGGAAAATGCGTTTTTCGAGTCTGGTAAAGCGTATGTATTGCAGGCCGCGTACTGATCGAGCAGGCTCACGTACCCTAGAGAATTTTCGACGTGGGGGAAGGCTCATTGACCGGGTGAGCACCCAATCTTGAGCCATGAAAAATCTCTACGCCACCGAGTCTTTGGCACCCAGATTGAAACGTGAATGTGATCCTAGAGCACAGGGCAGAAAGGAAGTGTAAGTTGTGCCACCCGGACATTGGTAGGATGCGGGTAAAAAATCCGACAGGCGTTTGACAGAGATACAGTTATGTCGAATATGATAAACAGACGCAAGCTCACGACCTCGCACGTTGGCATAACACCACGCTAGAATGTCAACTTGAGGAATCTCCAAAGTAACTTTAGGCCTTTTCAAGAACTTGTCTTTGGAATTGCGGTCGCGGGTATCTTGAATCGGTAGGAGGGTGTTGCCATGCATTCCGACTAGGCTGATGCGTTCGGCCCACTATAACTATGGCAGATATATCACTGAAGTTTGCGAGCGGAACTGTAGATTGTGTCGGAATCTAGTTGCGGCGCGGATTACTTGTGCTTTGTTGAGGTCCGACGTCAAGGGTCAGATTCACCGTTGCTTTGTGAGCCTATAAGCACAGCGACTAAGCAAACCAGGGCGCGCTCGCATTGTCCCCCACCTTGGGAAACAAAGGAGACAGGCGACAATGCCCGGTGGACAATGTACGAGCTCAGATGTGGAATTTCACAATCTGGTTCTCCACACATGGACTTGGTAGACATTTGCTCGTCTTCCATGCTCGTGGCCCTTGTTACGCCGCAGCATGTGGACAGGGTTACAATCCAAGTCCCCCCGATGGCCTGAAATTGTCCTCCTTGGTGGACTGAAGTCACCACCCACTTTGTTATCAGGGTTACGGTCACGTGGTACTTTGCATAACATTCTACTCGTACACGCAAACACAGCTACGGCAGTAGGGATCGTACAGACAACAGCAAGTAGACGTTCTCGATAGCATAGATAATCACCTTAATGCCAAGCCCCTGGGATACCTCCAGATCCACCTGCTTGCGCGCCACCACCACTGGGGATCAGCTCTTCGATCAGATTGGTGACAATATCCTCTTCAGCATCTCTGGTGATGGGTGGGTGCGCGAGCAGTTGGTCCATCACTTTGCCAGTCAAGTTGGGGTGAGTACCCTCTGTAAAGCCCATCTGCAACATCAATTTTCAATCAAAGCACAGCCATGAGGGGACCATACGTACGTCGGACAACTTTCTCATGATTCGATTGAGAGGACGACTCTCCTTGTTCTCGTGAATAAGTCCACGGTGCATGTGGCCCGTGTTGTGACTGTACTTAGGGACACTAAACATCTCGAGCTGTGGATAGGGACCACGCGCGTTGCTGACAATATGAACTTCCGAGGCAGATGCAGTGGGCTCAAGAATCTGATGCTCTGGATTTGGGGTAGGGATTACGGTAGGTTCATTGCCATTCGCTGTAGCTTGTGTCGGATTATCAGAGGTTTGTCTGGAGATACTATGACCGAATATGAGTCAGTGAACCGAAAAGAAGATGCTGAGCTGAGCCAACCTCTCGGTCGCAGACATTTGGTCATGGCGCCTCTGTTCTGCCATCTTCCTGATGGCCCTCGCTTGACGATACCTGTCTTTGCGTGCCTTGTAGTCTGCTTTAGCTCTCTCAACCTCGGCACGAAGCTCTTCGGGCGTGGGCTTTGAAGTCGACGACGGCTGAACAGCAGTGGTTTGGGCACGCTCTGCGGCTGCGCGCACCCGAGCTTCAGTTGCTGTCGCGAGAACTTCTGCAGCTGCGGTTCTCGCATCATTGTTATTGATAGCAGACCCTAGATGTTCAGAATCACGACCCCAGAAACGAGAAGGGCGAGGGCGAGGCCAGCCTTGGGGAATAATCGGAGGCGGTGGTGGCGGTGGTGGTGGCGGATGCATCAACCCACTCCAAAATGGACCTCCCGGATGGGTAAAAGGTGATTGACCACCGAACCATGAATGGTGGCTACGGCGTGGATGAGGGGGCAGGTGAGGAAACCTAGGAGGGTTCGGTACCACATTGGGTGGCCTTGGTATGTCGGGTGTTTCATCACGAGAAACCTCGGGGGCATTTCCGGACGTCCGCGAACCTGTGTTCTGGTCACCTGGAACAAATTCGCCGATTGTGCGGAAAATCTTGCCAAGCGCCTCAGTTGCTCGTGCACCAGCTTCTTGTTCAGTAACACGGCGAAGTTCCTCGAGACTCCTACCCGTCTCCCGTAAAGCAGTTCTTTGGATATTCTCTGCAGCGCGCGAAATTGCACCGCGATGAGCGACCCAGTAGTTGCCGTTTGTAGTGTTCATGACAATATTACGGAGGCATTCAGATAACTCCGGATGAGCTCCAAGAACGGAAGAAATGGTAGTCAAGAACGCGGCAACGTCATGCGCAAGAGAAGGAGCGCGATCTGGGTCAGATAAATGCAGGGATGGAAGGGGGGGATCATCGTCGAGAACTTCCATCTCCTGCCCTCCAGCGGGGATAGATACATTAGCCTTGAGAGGTTGTTCAATGATCACGGGGGTGCTCTGTGCCTGAGCTGGAGTAGCAGCACCACTCCGGGGAAGCCGGACGGTGGATTTAGGGGAGTAGTCGGATACATCCTCTGAGTTCATGTCGAAAACGTGAACAGGGGGCTTAGATGGAGCCTCGTCACCGATGACAGAACCAGCAGACGAAACATCGTCTTCGACGGTTACTGCACGTCCTTTGCCTTTGCCCTTGTTCTGCAGAGCTGTTGGGGTAAAAATGTTGGAACGGGAAGCATCTCCACCTTCAGACTTGACTGCTTCAGACCTGGAAAGGCTGACATCACTCTCCAGGACCTCCACAAAGGCATGAGGACTTTCAGGGGCGTCCTTTGAGAGAAAAAGACCCCCTAAGGGACGAGGCAAGCGCTGCCATTCATCCTCTGCCTCGAAAACTAGGGGGAACACTTCGTGACCACCAAATGTGTTCCGGAAGTTGGATTGTTGTGGCGTAGCGCTAGGCAGTGAGCGAGGCGCTGCATTTGCGGCCCGAAGGCTGCTAAGATCATGGACGGCGAGCTTGATAGTGCCATCGCCAACGATAGGGGCCAACGCATAGAAGTCCTGAAGCTCCTCCTCAGAACTAAGAGTGACTTCATCGCCGTCCGAGTCGACGTAGGATACCCCAACGTTCTCGATCGCAATACCGTACAGAGCGGCGATCCTAGCGGAGAGCAGGGACCACGTTGGCCGCGTCACAAATGTGATGCGGCGAGTTAAACCATTTGCCTCGGTTAGCTTGAACTGAACCGCCATATTGGTTGCGATAATGAGTCGGGAAGAAACAGAACCGGCGCTAAGTCGCTCTGATCTAGTGCTCATTTGAAACTCCGACGTGCTGCGGCTCGACTGCGCCACTGCGGGCGGGGAGGACTTAGATTCGCTAACAATCTTACAACGCCTAGAATGATCTCGCTGCCTCCATGTTGTATACAAACACGTCATACTTGTGCCCCCTCAGGCGAAGATAGCCAAACGAGGGTCGATATCCACGGGATTGTTGAGCTGCGCAAGACATCTGGGTACGATGCAGGACTGAAGGACTCGCAGGTACCCACCCTGTGGTTGATGTTTAAGGCGCTGATACTAGCAATCTCAACATCTGACAGGTTGAAGCTGTTGCACTGGAGGTTAGCGGCCAGCCTTTCGAAGTTGTTACTTTTCGGAATGACAGCGATACCGCGCTGGGTTGCCCATCGCAACAAGATTAGGGCATTTGCTATGTGGTATGAAGATCATCGCCATCCAAACGGGACATTCAAAAAAACATACGCTTTTTGTGGGCCGCTGCGATGTTTGTGATAAGGTCGTGCTTAAGCAGAGACGCTGTTTCCTTGGCCATGCCAAGCTCTAGATAGCTCTGTGGACCAAACGAAGAGTACGCTGTTACGGTAATTCCAAAGGACTTGCAGAGGTCAACAAGACCTTCCTGGGCCAAGTAAGGATGTAATTCGACCTGAAGCACCTGTGGCTCATATCTGGCATATTGAAGCACATCGAGAATAAGAGATCCCTGGCAGTTGCTGAATCACAGTCAAGCAAGCACCAGCCCCTTGAAAGCCAATTACATACCTTAAACCAATGTTCTTCACCAAATTTTCGTCGACAAGCTCCTCCATAGCGCCCCATGTCTCCGACAATGGGGTATTTTCTGATCCGCCTCGTCAAGTTGAATGCAAGAATAAGAAGAGGATATCACCCACGGAGGTGTACTTTGCTATCATCGCCAAACCATTCAGGAGGGTAACGGTGGCTAGGATCGACGTATCGGAGGGAGACGGGAAAGTGGACTAGGAAGAGATCGAGATAGTCAAGACCCCAATCGTCAAGTTGTCTTTTGGCAGCTTGTTTCACCTGTTGCTTTTTAATAAAGAGGTGCATTGTTCCAGGGCAAAGGACGTCTTACGTGGTTGTGGGCATGGAAGGTGTTCCAGAGCTGTTGCCTCATCATCAGTCTATGTGTGCAAATCAACTCACTTTATGACTGTACTCGCCTTAGAAGTGATGACTAGAGAGCAATATGAGCCCAGCCCAATGCGCGAGAATTGGCAACTCACAGAGATCTTCGCGCTTCACGAGACCCTCCGCGATTGCCCGGCGAACACCCTCCCCCGCCTCTTTTTCATTTCCGTAGTCGCAGGCGCCATCAAGAAGGCGATAGCCAACCTTGATAGCATTATAGACCGTCTTGAATGGACATCAGGGGCGTTGGCAGCACTCTAGATCAGCGAAAGCTCACATCTGCACAAGTAGTCTTGGTGACCTGTATTAAGGGTTTGAGCGTGGGATGAATTTTTCATGAGAAAAACTACCTTCCAGAGACCAAACCTTGAGTGGGTGCAGGCAAAAGTTGAATGAGGTGGCTCAGCATAAAATAAGGTAGACGTACCCGACCAGGGGCATCTACGATACATCGTTCTGCGATCAGATAGGCGGGTCAGAGAGGAGGGATACATGCCTTTTGTCCGGTTCGCTTGAGCGTGATAGTGGTCATTGTGATCAACGTCAATGAGGGCTGGGTCGACAGTACGGGGCTTTTTCTATGGTCAAACGGCGCTTACGGCCCGGGATCCCGCCCGACTCGTCTTAATTGTTGGGGACCACTGGCTCAACGGTTCAGTATAGTGACAGCTAGCCCGTGGTTTAAGCAGAGGGTGCGACGTCCCCAGTTCTCTCGCCTTTACTTAACCAATAGCAATGACATATGGAATTTGTTCAGGAGCGTCTCTTCGCGCACTCGCGCCGAGTCACAGCGGTCCTCGCATACATACCTGAACCAAAGCAACGCGGAAGCTGACACCGGCCTTACAACGCCCGTCTCAAGTTTATATATCTTACGCTAGAAACCGACCGTACGTGTCGCCGTGCATTCTCAGCTACTAAACGTAATTTTTTTGCCACCAGTGTACACTCGACGCGTACGCTCACAGATACCTGTCTCATTGACATGCGCTTCTACATCCTAGGAATCGGACCCGTTGGCTCCCTCCTTGCCCATCATCTCCGAGCAGCACTCCCACGCACACACTCTGTCACGCTCATACATAAGTCTGTGAGTCAAGCACGGACTGCGGCTTCCCTCGGCGGTAAAATATCTGTGGAGAACCAGGGCATAGTGCAAATCAGCGACGGGTATGATATGGAGGTTTTCGAACAGGGTGACTACTATGGTGGGGGAATACCTTTCGACTCCATCCCTTCGGGGGATGAGGCCACACGCTATTCGCTATCCTCTGGACGCCTAAGGACTGGCCTTATCGAAACGCTCTTTGTCACAACTAAAGCACAGAACACCACAAATTCCATTTCTCGAATGCTTCCCCGTCTAACGCCTAGAAGCACGATCGTGCTCCTCCAGAATGGGATGGGTATCTATGAAGATCTCGTAGAGAGGGTTTTTCGCAACCCCGAAAGCAGACCTCACTTTATCTTGGCTTCGAACACTCACGGTGCATGGCTCAAGTCACCATCACATGTCGTACACGCGGGAGTTGGCGAAGTCGAGTTCGGTATTATTCCAGACAGTCGCGGACGAGACTTCGAAGCATCGCTGTCAGAAGAGTGCAAGCCCCCACACGAACGGGAACTCAGTATCGACGATATAGCGCGGCAAGGTGAATCTTCTTACACCCAATATTCTACTTTGCGAGACACAGTAGCCGTCCTTGCCTCACTTGACGACCTGGGCTGCAAATGGAAGCGCATGTCGGACATACAGCTTGCAATGCGCAAAAAGCTAGTCGTGAATGCTGTAGTGAACCCCCTTACAGCAATTCTCGGCTGCCGAAATGGAGCTTTGTTTCAAGATGAGGCATCCAAACAAATACTGCAGGATATTTGCACAGAAGCTGCTGCAGCATTCCAGGCGCAGCTAGAAGCCGACACGCAGGCTTTCTTTGACTCGCTTGCCCCAGACGCAGAGAGGAGCCAAGCCCCTCTTGGCCGAATACCACATGATCTTCAAGCTGACGCGCTCGTACAAGAAGTCCAACGAGTCGCCCAACTAACAAAGGGAAGCATCTCGTCCACACTGTCTGACATAAAGAAGGGCAGACCAACCGAGATATCCTTCCTGAACGGGTACCTTGTTCGTCTCGGAAAACAATACGGTATTCCAATGCCTGTGAATTCGGCACTCCTTAATATGGTCAACACGCGCAGTGCCATCCCTCTTGACCAGATGTTCTGACCAGTGCCGATGTCAGGTATGTCATTCGTCCACGTGAAACAAGAATCACTTCATGCCAAAAAGCATATAGCCCATGTTTCAGACCCCGCAACGTATGTCACTTTTTGCTTTCGAGGACGCGGGAGCTTAGGTAGACTATATAAATGTTCTGGGGTTATAGAGACATGGTTGATCAGGTGTCATGTGTTCACTATCAAAAACGAATGCTTGCAGGCGGATGACCGACCTCCCACACATAGTTTGATGACAAAACGTAAGCTTTCGGTGCAGCCCCGCGCCAGGACGGAAGCACTCTCAGGTCCGCAATGCTGTGCAACGGCAGGCATATAGTGCTGTGATTGCAGAGGGAGTCCATTGCCGGTATGTGTACTAGCTGCAGCACTACGTTGAGTTTTGACGAAGTAAGACAGAGATCCCGGAAGTCAAGCAGAACGTTATCGGGCTCCGAGCTGGGGACTCTTATAGGGTCTAACGCGATCGTACGCTTTGTTCGGCAATACTCGGCCGGGTGCGGCTCGTATCTATTTGGTCCTAATGGCCAAATCCTAATGTCGCTACAGCAAGTTTGAATAAAGGCGTGCGAACCGGTCTCGGTTATGTTTGACACCGAACCTCACACTTTACCGCTCAGTACCACCATGGCATTAAATGAATTGCCCTTCGATGTCTATGTGCAGATTCTCAGGCAACTCCCCGTATCAGCTCATTCAAACGAAGGACCGAGGACATTGGCTGCGTGTCTCCATGCGAATCACATTCTCCGGAGTGCAGCATCCATCTCAATTCTCTGGGAACCACACTATCGTGTACGATACACAATCAGTCTCCCTGCAAGTGAGCGTTTGCGAAAAGAGGTGTTCGGCGATGATTGGAGGACACTCTATATGGAGCGTGTTCGTCTCGACCGACAGGCCATCAAGATCCTGGATGCCATTATCATGGAACGTGATGGCCGATTGGAGAGGGCGAGAGAGGTAACATCCATGCTGTCGTATGACGTCTGGAATGCGCTGGCCACAGAGGCTCAGTGTCCTATCCCCGAACTTTTCCGTGGTGTCTACGAAAATGATGAAGACGAGGTTCCCCGTCACGCTATTCCACGCCGCTTCTGGGCACGATGCTTACTGGGCATTATAGCACGTAATCATGCAGTGCGGACGTGGTGTAGAATCAGGAGTAAAGAAGAAAACGATGCGGACACATTGGAAACAGCGATCGCTTGTCTTTCATCATATTTTGCTCATCCTCCGATGCAGGTAGGTAACAGACATACTGTGTTCCTTTCCCAAATTCATTGCATGGTTCCGTGCAGATTTCGTCTCTGCTCAACGCCCTCAGCGACCTCTGTCGGTCGTATCTTGCAGATAAAAATCTTCCGACAGTCCCAGCCGAATTCAATTGCTGTGAAGGTACACTATGCCGCATATCTTCATCGATCTGCGACTTCCTTTGGGAACATGGATTTAGAGCTGCAGAACGTGAGCTGCAAAACCGGCTTGGGCGCTGTGCTCTAATCACGTGAGTGCCGCAGACTCTCGATTCAACGCCTTCAACACGCGATTTCCCCATTGGTTCCTCACCACGCACAAAGACACGATTCCCATCTCACTGGTATACACCTTCGTATGCATTTCTCGCCGCCTGGGAATAAGGGCTGCTCCCGTGGATTTTCCTGCAAGAGTCTTGGCCATTGTCTCCTCCCCTGAACCCACAGTATCCGACATCATCGTGGATGTCTTTGGGTCCCGCACGAAGGCCATACTATCCATCAAAGAGGACATCCCTCGTTTACTTACGGATGTGGGCATTTCCCCCATTCCTTCCATGCACGCTCGGCCAGCTAGCACAGCTTCCATGGTTGTTCGCGCATCGAGGAACATACTTGCCTCGTTCTCATTCCTCCCACCAATGGAAAGTATCTCTGAAGGGGATCTTCATACCGCATTCTATGTTGGGCTTACGGTGAACTTGATTTTCATGAACGAGAGGAGATACCTTTTGAATATCATGAAACATATTGGTCGCTTTCCGTTAGATATCCTCTCCGTATTGACCGATGCTTTAGCGCCTGGTCTTGGCTCACTTGTTCAAGAGCAGCTCCTGGCCAGCTGCAAAGCAGCGCATGAGGACGAGGACGAGGCCGCAACTTCTGTGACTTTGCGTTCCAAGTTGTCAGTCTGCATTAAACACTTCGTGGGGATGATTTTCAGACATGTCAAGTATGAATATATTGGATATATATACGGGTGGGAGGTAAGCTTCACCATCCCCGCTAATGGATGTCGGGCCAATGTTCTTGCAGTCGTCCTGCATGGCTTCTGAAGAGTGGCTAATATCGATGAATATCGATTCACTTCCCTGCGGGCGACATCAACCTTTCTATCACGTCCTCACTCAAAGCGGGTCCGTCCGATGTGAGTTCTCTCGACGTTCTGTGAAGTGAGTACTGACGTGTGAGCTTAGATGTGGCAGAAGAGAACATCGAACCAACCGCGCTAAAACCTTATGCATACTGTCAATTGTTTGAGAATACCCCTGAAGCAGGTCGGTATTTTGAAGGACTTGTTCAAGCGAACGAAAGAGCCAGGTTGCTTCTAAGCCCGGAGCTTCTTTCTGCCTATCCCGAAGATAATGCCGTTGGAGATAGATGGATCAAGGAAGGCACCACAGGTTGACATCCAGTTGCTAATCCATGGTTTTGGGTATGCGATCACTGTTGGTGCATGTGTACAAGTACTACGAATGCAGCGTCTCATCCAAAGGCAGGCGATCCAAAGGTGTAAATGTTCCAAATTACAGGCCAGAGGGAATCGTTGGCCAGGAATCTGGGGAAGGACGATCATCAGTAACCCAAGGTGGTCCCCTCAAAACCAATCTTTCGAGGTTTTCCACTTTCTGCTCTTGCTGTGCATCAAAGCCTTAAAGCCGATGTTGTGGCACACCCTGCATGCAGACGCTAACTTTACCATTTCCAATATAAAGAACGATGTGCTCCTTCCACTGGAGAATTCTACACTGTCAGAATAATAGAGTACATCACGACCAACACCCTAGCGCTATAACCACTTGTATGACATGACAAATGTGGCGCATGTCACACGGTAATGTCGCCCTGGCCGAGGCCTGGTATGGCAACATCATGCATTATGAGGACTTCTACTGTAGCACTCACTGAAATGAATATTTGATTCCTTTCAAGTGAAGTGTCCACATGACAGAGGGAGATGAGGATATCCTTAGATTTGGCAAGAGAGGAAAATAAAACTGAGGACTTGCTGAGTGTCTTACTAGTGCAGATGTGAGGGTAGTGTCATAATACACATCCTCAAGGGCCCAAACTCCATGCGCATGTGCTTTGAATATTTCGGCGAACTTCTCGGCCACCAGTGCGACGGAAAACTCCTTGGAGGGGAACACTCCTTCAGCAGACATCCCGACTCTGAGGTCACTCGATCGAAACGAGCATCCCTCTTTTCTTTTCCTCGCTGTGATGGATAGGTCTATCATCTGACAATTGTGCACGTATTGTTAGAGATACCATCAGTTTGACACCTGTGATTGTTGTCACTGTTAGTGGTACATGTACATGAGGTTGAGGTAACACTCACCCGAGCGACTAGTAATCCGCTCCTTCACATGGTCAGTAGAGCAGCATGGCGCAGAGGAAGCGCGTGGGGCTCAAAACCCCGACTCAGAGGTCGCTCGATCGAAACGAGTGTCCTCTTTTTCTTTTCCCCCGCCGTGATGGATAGGTCTATTGTTAGAAATGCCATCAGTTTGACACTTGTGATTGTTGTCACTGTTAGTGGTACATATATGTACATGAGATTGAGCTGACACTCACCCGAGCGACTAGTAATCCACTCCTTCACATGGTAGGTAGAGTAGCATGGCGCGGAGGAAGCGCGCGGGGCTCAAAACCCTGACTCTGAGGTCACTCGATCGAAACGAGTGCTCCTCTTTTTTTCCCTCGCTGTGATGGATAGGTCTGCTGTCTGACAATTGTGCATGTATGTTAGAGATATCATCAGTTTGACACTAGTGATTGTTGTCACTGTTAGTAGTACATATACATGAGGTTGAGGTGACACTCACCCGGGAGTGCGACTAGTAATCCACTCCTTCATGTGGTAAGTAGAGCAGCATGGCGCAGGGGAAGCGCGTGGGGCTCAAAACCCCGACTCGGAGGTCACTCGATCGAAACGAGTGTCCTCTTTTTCTTTTCCCCCGCCGTGATGGATAGGTCTATTGTCTGACAATTGTGCACTGTTAGAGATACCATTGGCTTGACACCTGTGATTCTTGTCACTGTTAGTGGTACATATACATGAGGTTAAGCTGACACTCACCCGAGCGACTAGTAATCCACTCCTTCACCTGGTAAGTAGAGCAGCATGGCGCAGAGGAAGCGCGCGGGGCTCAAAACCCCGCCTCGAAGGTTACTCGATCGAAACGAGTGTCCCTCTTTTTTTTTCCTGTCGTGGTGGATATAGGCAGTGTATCATCTTGACATTCATTCACCATTTCGTACGCTCGTAGTTGGACGTCACACGTTCAGGATGGGCTCTCCGGTCGTTCTTCTGTTGGTATACATGTATCGTTCCTTAACGACCAAGTTAGCCACTCCCCTTGTCGTCTGAAAAAAGGTAACAGGGAGCTTCTGTCAAACAACGTGCACACGCATGTTGGTAATGGTTCTCCGGCGCGCGTCCGACGTGCTTGAATCAGAACTATATGTAGTGAAAAGAAGACATTACAGGCATCACATCACATCACAAAGAATACTGCACGCGGCCCTGTGCGCAGCACCACGCTGTGGTCGTCATCCACAGAGAAGTCGGTCGAGTGCCCAGAGCGGGATGATAGATGTGAGGCAGGGGAGGAACTCATGGGGCCAAACTTACAAATTAGACCACAATACTCGATAGAATGCGCTGGGTCGTCAATACTCTGGATGGTATACGTCACGTCAAAGATATTCCTGGAGATAAATCTCCCGTCTGCTGCATCCTGTCATGAGCAGCATTGAATTGATACACTTGACGCACACACACTATCCTCGTCGTTGTTCTCTGCGCGCCAAGCCGCCTCGTCCATATCCTTCGCCACGCCAGTCTGTACATGCCGTTTGACCAAGCGCGCCTTTGCTCGCACAGAGTCGATCTCGACCCACCATCGTTCATCCATTTGGACGGCCGCTCTGCGCCAGGTGTCGACGTCGAGCATGGTATACAATCCCTCGATGATGACGATGCGGTGGGCCAGTTTGATGATCACCGCATTGGGTGTTGGGGCTTTGAGCGCGTGGTCGAAGGAGGGGGCGTAGATGGCCGATGGATCGGAAGGAAGATCATGATCGGTCACGACAGAGACCGGGTGGCGCAGAGCGACAAAATCAACATAGGCTGGCGCGTCGAACGTTCAGTGGATCCCGCGACGGTTGCGCGCGTGTTTCGGATCGTCCATGGCATCGAGTTGGGCGCGGGTGAGGTGCCAGCCGTCGAGCCCCACAAGGATGGCTTGAGGCACGGATTGGGCTGGAGATGAGGGTGGGTGAGAAAGGAGTGCATTGACTGTGTGGACGAGACGGGCGGCGAAGGAGGTTTTCCCAGATGCTGGGACACCGGCGATGGCGATCAAGAGACGCGCCATGTCAGGGATGCTAGAGAGATGTCAGCCAGAGAAGCCTTTATAGACACGGGTTGCGCACGTTCTGAGTCTGTCGACGATGAACTGGGCACGCTCGACGACGACGCCGTCCACGTTGATGTGCTGGACGGGGTCATATCGTCGATTATAAGGCAGTCGTCTTGAAAAAAGATAGCCGTGGGAGGCCCACTCGCGCCTCCGATCCCCAGTACTTCTCATCATCACCATCATCACGTTTACTGCGCACCTGCAGCGAGGAAATTACACTCGAACCCAAATCACATCCTCGTTTCATGGTGAGTGGTGAGTTTCAAAGCAGAGGTACGCTGAGACGGTATACTTAGACCCGGCACTTCATCTAAGTACAATACTGACTTGCTTGCGTAGAGCCGATCCAAGGACCATCCAAGACAAGGACCTCTTTGGTTATCAGGGCTGGTGAGTGTCGGACGCTATCTCAAATGCGATGGTCTCCACAGGTTCACGTGTGCCGGGGAGGGCGAGCTCATCGGTCCAGGTGCGATCCTTGTCATCTACCATGAAGGCCCTCATTCCCTTCGTTGTTGATCTCTCGCTGGGCAGGTCACCACGACAGGCTCCATTGGTTCAATACTCCCATCCCCTGCGGTGGCCGGCTCAACACGGACCTCT
>JBBPMH010000293.1:0-36089 GCA_038090235.1 Pulveroboletus ravenelii | reverse complement strand
CAGTGCTCCCCTCCGTATATAAGACTCCATACCATGTTGTAGATAGTTCAGTTCGAATATCGACTAAGACACCCCCAGTCTCCTCTGACCCTCTGCTTGAGCCTTGACGGCTCTCCTCTGATCCCTCTGCTGACCTCTGTTGCTTGCAACAAGGCCCCCTTTGACCCTTCGCCCGACCCCCCCGTAAATTCAGGGCAACCGGACTTGTGACAGAGGCGCACCACATACGGTGAAGCCAAAGCCCTGTCCGAACTCTGGAGTTCCGGAGTTACCCTTGGAGTCCGTTCTTAACAGTGAGCTCCTTTACGATACAGTTATATCACACGTACTTATCAGCTACCTAGTGTATCTACTTGCAAGTAATATATTAGTCCGTTTGTCCTGTGCAATGACTGAGCATATCTACTCACAGCTGTCCCATTCCCACGCCACTCCTCATAGCCTTATAGGTTATGAGCCCCGCGCTCCTCGAATAAACAACAAATAAATCAGTATCTTGCAAACATGTCTACCATTCCACTTACAACCGACACCCTTCCGAACAACGTCCCTAAACTCAATGTGAAAGGGACGAACTGGGCGATTTTTGTTTTCCGTTTTCAGGTCGCTGTCAAGGCAAAAGAAATGTGGGGCCACTTTGATAGCACAGCCACAATGCCAATGAGTCAGACACCTCCAACCGCTGACAAAAAAACAGAAATGGATAAGTGGAAAAAGAATGAAGGAATCTCGAAGCACCTGCTTACCCAGCAGATCCCTGACTCCACTGCGCTGAAAGTGCACAAGCTAGCCTCTGTTGAGCTAATGTGGAAAGAGATTACCCGTGAATATACTGAAAAAGAAGCATACGCACAGACGGAACTCCGTGCACAGTTTCTTGAGTCGAAACTATTAAAGGGAGGCGATGTTCGCCAGTTCCTTGACGACCTACGAACCAAGCGCAAGGAGTTAGCATTGGTAGGGGTGGATATAGACGAAAAAGATTACCGTTCCACCATTATCAAATCCCTACCAAACTCGCTCACCAACTTAGCATCAATGCAACTCGCTGCCACATGTCTCTATGCAACTTCAAAGATGATTAAACCTGATACACTGATCTCACTTATCAGTGAGGAGGCTGATAGGTATAAAGCCAAAGGCACTCACCGAAGTGACACAAAGGATCATGATGAAGCGATGGTTGTCATAGCTCCCTCCCGACCCCGAGGACGAGGATGTGGAGGCCACACTCACCGTGGGAACAGGCCAAAGTGGCTGTGTTGGACCTGTGGGTCTGATCAGCATCTCGCTGCAAAATGCGACAAAGCAGCCAATGGTGACAAAAAGGAGGTCACGCACCAAGCAGGGAGTGCACATGTCGCTGCTTTTGATGACAACGACAATGGAGTTTTTGGTGTCATCAGTGATGAGGAGCCACTACCGGATCTGGAGACCATTAGCGACGAGGAGTCCTTGCTGGATCTTGAGACCGTCACTTCAAGTAGTGACAGTGACATACCTGTGCAGGACATGTGCTCCGACAGCGATAGCGACTGGTTTTCTGATGCTGGTGATGACAGTCCATGGGGCTGTGGGTGGAATGATGAGGAGTCAGACAGTGATGATGACTTCGCTGCACCTGTTGCAGGAAGTAACCCTGGCCACAGTACCCATTCCACTGAGCGCATTGAGCTATATGACTCAGGGACGACCCAACACCTCACTCCTGACCGTGCTCGAATGACAAGTGTCCAGGATATCCCACCGAAATCCTTCACCACAGCAAATAAACAGAAGTTTGCTGCCACTGGAGTCGGCAATCTGGTAATTGATGTGCCAAACGGAGTCACCACCTCACAATTGCATCTCACAGAGGTCTTGTACTCACCAGAGGTAGGATATACACTTGTCTCCATTGGCCGGCTTGATGAAATGGGGTTGTCCACCACCTTTGTACATGGTTTTTGCACCATTCGGGATGCCGACAGAGAAATGATCAGACACATACCACAGTCCACAAAGGGTTTGTATCATGTGGTACACGATGATGACCGTGCTGCTGCTGCTGAGCAGGTTACTGTGATAGAGTTGCACCGCCGGTTAGGTCATATCGCCCCCTCTGCTGCTTGCAAGCTGGCTGAGCAGGGACTGGTCAGTGGGTTGAAATTTGACCTCGATAAGGATGCAGGTACCTTTTGCGAATCTTGCATCTATGGCAAGGCCACTTGCAAGCCGATCGCAAAGGTCTGTGAGGGGCCATGGGCAGCTGCCACTGGCGACATCGTTTACACTGACGTTTGGGGACTAGCACCTGTCACCACCATTGGCGGTCGCCGTTACTACATTACCTTTACCGACGATCACACCTGTTTGATGCATCTCTACTTGATTTGTCAGAAAAGCGACACATTCACTGCTTACCGAGGCTTTGAGGCCTGGCTCGACTGCCAGCTGACTGTGAAAGTTAAGCTCCTCCACTCTGATCGAGGGGGAGAATATCTGGGGAAGGAATTCATTGTATATCTTGAATGTCAAGGGACTGTGCAGTGACTTACTGCCCGTGATACTCCACAGCACAATGGGATTGCTGAGCGGTTGAACCACACCATTCTGGAGCGGGTCCATGCACTCTTGCATGCCAGTGGGCTGCCAAAATTCCTGTGGGGGGAAGCGGCTCGTCATGTCGTCTGGTTGAAGAATAGGACGCCTACCCGTGTTCTTGATGGCAAGTCCCCTTATGAGCTTGCTTTCGGGTGAGTTCCTGACCTGAGTGGTCTGCATGAGTGGGGATCTGTTGTCCATGTCCGCACTGGCGCTGGAACCAAGTTGGGTGGTCGCATTGAGACTGGATGGTGGGTGGGTATTGATGACTGTACTGAATACACTTGCCATGTGTATTGGCCACGCACCCGTGCCGTGACTGTTGAGCGCAATTTTTGCTTCGATGCCGCATCGGATGCTGCCGAGAGGGAGGGAGGTGACGGCTGCACTCCGCTGCCACATCTCGCATCCAGTTCTGATGCACAGCCCACGGTAAGCACCACCACTGTGCCACCACCTGTCATTATGTTGCCGTTACCCGACCCCACCCCATCTGCCACTGCATCTGCCACACCTCTTGTGCCACCTTCACAGCCGCCAGATCTTCCCGAACCATGTGCCCACTGAATCTGGAAGCCAAGTCAGCGTGTCCTGGATATCCTAGCTGGTAAGGCAGCCTCACTGCATCTCCCTTGCGGAGTCCTTGCACCTTCTCCAATCCCAGATAATGCCATCCCTCAGCCAACCATCTCTGATACAGAGGTCACAGCAGAGCAGATTGCTGCCATCAGTAACGATTGGTATGAGCAAGATTACGACAAGTGTGAACTGACCATGCTCATTGAGCAAGCAAGCACTGCGGCTGAAGCACTCGAGCTGAGCATGCTCACCGATGCACGTCGATCTCCTGACTGGCCAAAATGGGAGCAGGGAATTAGAGAAGAGCTTGACACCCTCCACAGTGCTGGTACCTGGGAACTGATCGATCCCCCCCCTGGTGCCAACATGATCGGGTCGAAATGGGTTTTTCATGCAAAGAAGGATGCAGCCGGTAATGTTGTATGTTACAAGGCCCAGCTTGTCGCTCAGGGCTTCTCCCAAGTCCCTGGAGTCGACTATTTCGACACCTACACCCCTGTTGCCAAGCTCACGTCCATCCACACGGTTCTCGCCCTCGCAGCATGCTATGACCTCGAACTCCACCAAGTGGACATCAAGGGCGCATACTTGAATGGAAAATTACAGGACGACGAAATTATTTACATGTGCCAACTACCAGGGTATGTCAACCCGGATCACCCACACCATGTCTGTCACTTGCGCAAAACCCTGTACGGTCTGAAACAGAGCGGCTGTCATTGGTATCAACGACAATCAGTCCGCAATTGTGCTCGCTCGGGACCACCAATATCACGCTCGCACCAAGCATATCGATGTCCATTTTCATTTCATTCGCTGGGTCATCGATGACAGAAAGCTCCGCCTCATTTTCTATCCCACGGGCGACATGGTCGCTGATATCTTCACCAAGGCGCTCCCGTCCCCGAAGGTCAAGCACTTCGCAGCTGAACTCGGACTGTGTGCAGCTTGAGGGGGAGTGTCAGAATACACAAGCATGCACACAGCTGCGGTCGGTCCCTGAAACTTTCTGTCAGACACATTATAGTATGTACACGTGTTAGATTTCCTTATTTGGTATTTAGCTTATATAAGCATACCTTACATTGCACCAGTAGTTACCTTAGACTACTTAGTGACTTACTGAGTATTCTACAGGTACAGTACACTTACACTAATATAAAGTGACTTACTGAGTATTCTACAACACGTTATCTCTTTATGATATCATAGGACATTCTGCCTTTATCCCTTTGATCTCTTTTGTTTCCTTTGCACCTTTATGCCACTCCCTTTGTACGAGAAGTGGCACAATTAGTATATTTAGCCATTTTCGCAGCCTGCCACCTCAGTCCATTTGTCCCGCGCAACAACTGAGGTGAGCTCCTTTACGATACAGTTATATCACGCGTACTTATCAGCTACCTAGCATATCTACTCGCAGGTAATATATTAGTCTGTTTGTCCTGCGCAACAACTGAGCATATCTACTCGCAGCCGTCCTGTTCCCGTGCCGCTCCTCATAGCCTTATAACTTAGTCATCCAGTCTTTTATGCCATTTGCCTATTGACTCATATGCTTAGCGATCCATGTTTACCTTTTCTTGTCCTTGTTCCATCTCATTTACTCTCAGTGTACTATATAAACCTGCTCGTAGGTCTACCTGTTCTCTAGCTTAGACCTACTTGGCAATATACTTGCTTTTCTCTGTGTCCTCGCTCCACACTTAACTGAGTGCTCTGCTCTTACCTCCGTCTTCTTGCTAGCAAGTCGCTAGGCAAGACCTTGAACCTTGAACCTTTGTCGACTAGTCGTTGGACGAACCCTTGACCCTGCTATCTGCAGGCTACGTCCCTCATCCTCGTCCTGTTGTAGCTGGTTGCTGACAACACTCCTCGTTCTTGAACCCTTAGCTGAGTTCACGCTTCGACCCTTTGGGATCGAGCATAACAGGAACAGTTTTTGGAGTTACTGTAAGATTCTAATGGATACTGTGCTTCAACCCTGTCTTATTATGTAACTTATGTAATCCTAAGCAATATAAATGGCAGGGACTCCACCTGGCCAACCCTACCTTACCATGAAATTAATTTCTGCCTCTATTAGAGCTAATATTATTTTTTTCCTCTGAATCTGGCCTTTTTGCCAAAAGAATATCCTCCTAAACTGGTCTGGGAAAGTCTACTGTGGCCAGGGTTATCAAACAGATCCATCCAAGCAAGAAAAACATCAAATTAGAATATTTTTCCAAGCTTTCTTCTGCTAATAGAAGAAAAATTGTTTTTAGTATTAACTCTGGAAAGATTGAAAATGCTGTTCAGGTAACCCATCTTATCAATTCTACTCTCTCCTCTCCTGTCTCTTCCCAAACTGTTTATAAGGTGCTCAAGTCTGCATCCCTAAAGGCTATAGTCATATTAAAAAAATCACTCTTATCTATTATGTAGGTATTAACAACACAGGCTGATCTTTGCTTTCAAGCATCAACACTGAACTGTGAAGGACTGGACTAGGGTTATTTGGTTAGATGAGAGCAAGATCAACAGGATTGGGTCAGATAAAAGGGAGTATGTATGAAAAGTGGCAAAAAAGCCTTTGAAAAACATGAAAGTACAGAAAATAGTTAAGTTTGAAGGAAGTTTCTTAATGGTTTGGGAATATATGAGTTGGAATAGAGTGGGAATCCTTGCAGAGGTAGAAGTTGGGATGAATGCTGAGTAGTATGTCTCCATTTTGGAGAATAATCTGCTTTCTATTATAAAAAACTCTAAAATCCCTATAAAAAAAAGCATTATCTTTCAATAAGATAATAATCTCAAGCACACCTCTAAAAAGCCCAGGAGTGGCTGGAATCTCAAGAGACCAAGATTCTTGATTGGCCAGCACAATTTCCAGACCTAAATCTCATTGAGCATCTCTGGCAAATTCCTAAAAAAAAGCTCAACAATTATACAATATCACCTAGAGGGGTTTGGGAGCTTTAGAATAGGATTGAAATGGAATATGGCAGTATAGAGGCTGAGGAGTATCAAAGATTGATGGAAAGCATGTCTGGAGGACTAAAGGCAGTGATAAAAGCCAAGGGAGGGCATACTAAAATTATATATAGAATTATATATAGAATAGAAATGTTGCTAAAAAAAGTATTCCAATGACTTATCATTTTAATGTCATTATATCTCAGTCCTATGGCAACCAAATCATGTGAACAAGGAATTATCTTTAGGGTAAGGGTTAGGGCTATTAATGACCCTGCAAGAGTTAGAGCTAACTCCTTCTGGTTCCATTGCAAATGTCAAGTCATTGTAAAATAGTCAAACATTGAAACACTTTTTTGAGCCATTGTGGTAGATGCCATACTACAAGTGAGCAATGATATACTGTGCATAGCCAGAACTGGCATGGGCAAGACATTGCTGTTCTAGCCAGGTGCTATTTGTTACGTTTTATTCCTTTTCTTGTTTCTTTGTTGTCTATTTGTCATTGAACATTAGTCTCCTTATCCGATTCTCTTGTATCGGACTTGTAGCTCCACTCTTAGTCACTGAGTCTCTTCCACTATTCATTGGTTTACTCATATGATTACCAATCCATGTTTCTTCTTAGTTGTTCTTATCTCCCATTGTTTTCATTCCATGTACTATATAAGTTCACTTGTAGGTCTACTTGTCCCCTAGCTTAGACCTACTCGGCAATATACCTAGTTTTGTCTTCTCATGTCTTCGCTCTACACTCGAGTGAGCACTCTGCTCAGACCCTCATCCTTGTCTCCTGTCGACTGTTCATCAGACAGAGTTCTCCAACTACTCGCCAACCGTTTGTTGGGAGGACCCTTGACCCTGCTTTAGTGCAGGCTACATCTCTCATCCTTGTCTCACTATAGCTGCCTGCTAATAGCTCCCCTCGTCCTCGTCACTTAGCCAAGTCCACACCTGACCCTTTAGGATCAAGCATAACACTATTCAGGTCATTTTTAAACCTGCTGGGCAAGTAGAATGCTATTGCTTAGAAGAGCTCATACATATATCAATCAGTGCAGAGATAGCAACCCCTGCAAATTTTTGTGTAAGTACTCCATTTGTGTCAAGTAAGGTTGTCCAAACCAATCTCACTGAATGAGGCCATCCATACTCACAATATAAAGCTATAGTAATCAGTCCTGAGCAAATGATGAAATCTGGGGAATGATGATAACTTTGAAAAGGTTCTAATAGACACACACTTCATATTGCATATAATCAGCATTGTTGTTTCTGCAAGCCCCAAAAGATGGCACCTCCATCAATAAGGAAAGCAAAGCCAGTAATGGCATGCCGGTGCTCTTGCGAAGCTCCATCAGCATCAACATACCCAACTAGACCATGGTGCTGAGTGCCATAGGTCAACGTCCAGCTAACTGTCCCAATAAGGTAGTAGTAAATTCGTTTGATGGCCTCCCAATGAGGCCAGCCAGGGTTTGCGTTGAATTGGCATACGAGAGATGTGGCAAATGCAATGTCAGGTCGCGTACCAGCTGCTAGGTAGATTAGCAAACTGGTAGCCTGACGATATGGTACATGTCACATGTTTGCAACCTCCAGGGTCATCTTGGGGCATTGCGATTTGGAGAGCTGAGCGTTCGGGTCCATAGGGGCAGCAACTGGCTTAACATCTACGAAATTGAATTTCGTGAGTATAGCTTTGGTATAGGATTCCTGTGAGAGCAATATCATCTGAGCTGCTCGGTCTCGGGTGACTTTCATCCCGAGAAGCCAGGAAATAGGCCCTAGGTCTGTAATTCAAAATCAGGACCCTACTTCGGCTTTGAAAGCCTTGACAAGCTTGCTGGAGTTTCCTGTAACCATGCAGTCATCAACGTGCAATGTGAGAATTAGAATATGCATGCTAATGTTGAGTATGAAAATGCCCCAATCGGCTTCCATGCACTTGAGCCCAAGTTCACCGAGTTCTCTATACAGCCATTGGTACCACTTGAGGGCACCCTGCTTCGAGCCGTAGAGGGCAATGCAGAGTTTTGCGATGAGATCATGGTGGTGTTTGTTGAAACCAGGTGGGAGCTCCATATAGATGATTTCATCGTTGTCGAGTTTTCCATTAAGGAACATGCTATGAAAATCAAAAACATCGATATCCCAATTTTCACGGGCTGCGATGGTGAGGATCAGGTGAAGGGATGCAAGGCATGCGACAGGAGTGTAGGTTTCGTCATAATTGACTCCCTGTTGCTACATGAATCCATACGCTACTAGCTGCGCTTTGTATTTGTCGATCTTGCCCATCGCCATCTTTTTTATCTTGAAGACCCATTTGCAGCTTATGATGTTCGTGTTGGTAGGACGTTGAACGATGTCCCAGGTGCATGCCTCATCCAGACTTTTCATCTCGGCATTAATCACTTCCTCCCATTTTGCCCAATCCAGCCACCTCTGGGCATCTTCTATCGTCATGGGTTCCAGGGCTTCGACTTCAGTGGCACCGGCCATCAGCGCAAATGCTGCATTATCGTCGTCAAAATCCCATGCACCCATGGCAACACCGTTCCCACTGTCATCACCATTTGTTTCGGTATGTCTCTCTTTTTCCTCTTCTACCGTCTAAATGCCTTTAGGGATCAGTGGGTCGCCACCAGCTTGGCCATCATACATGCCAGCGCCGCTCCGCAGCATACAGATGTACTCTGACTCCGTACACTTTCAACTTGACCACCTCAAGTCGGCCTCTGGTGCCGCTATCTCGAGGTTGCTGAAGAACACTGATCCTGTCTGTGGGGGGCAGGATGAGTAGTAAGTGGGTCTAGGGGCACGGTGCGCTCGACCCTAAAGGGACTCAAAGAAAGGGAAGTGAGAGAACGAGGTCTCTGGACTACTTGTACCTGTATTCTGATAGTCCAGGCGGACTAGCGGAGCGATGAGCAATAGAATGGTGTGGTGGACGATAGAGAATGGTGACGGTGACGGTAAACAGTGGGTGATGAGCAGTCGGTCGAATGGTAGACAGTAGTTGTGAGCCAAACAGGAGCTGTCCTATTCAGGACTAGGTACATTCCTTATAGTCCGGGCATTCCCAGGACTCTGTAAGGTACGGTAGGATGACTAAATAGTCCAAGACATCGGTAGTAGTAACAGAAGCGTAGTCCATGTCGTCAAGGAACTCAAGGACTCGGGAAAACGGTGGAAATAAAGGATAAAAGTCAAAAGGGAAACATAAACGGTACCTGGTAGTAGACCGGTAGACCGGTCGGTCGTATGTAAGAGAATGGTAAGTAAGGATGGACGGACATTAAACGGAATAAAATGGTAGGCATAATGGGGCACTGTACTGGTTGGAATATAGTGAATATAAACGTAGAGGCACGCTGCGCTCTACATCGCAGCATAGCTGTCAGGCGTGTTCAGGCAGATTACACTCAGGTGTGTCTGGGCCTGTGTGAACTGGAGGAGTGGACTGCATGGGCATATGAGGTGGGTTTTGTGTGTCATTTACAGCTTTTTGCATGGTGGACTGATTGCTATCATCCAATTGCATCGGTTCGCTCTCCCCCTCAATTGGGACACTGATGTGATCGATCACGCCACCGTCGTCATGGTGGAATGTGACGTTATGCTTGACTGTGACCATCCGCCAATCCACAAAGTAGATGTGGTGCATGCCACTCTCTGTGTCAAACCCTACCCAGTGCACTTCACATGCTCAAGCATTGAGCTTCGAGCCACTGGCATCGTGCACCCAGCACATTGTGCCCCATTCAGGTACGCTCCCAAGGTCCAGTTTGGTGTGGCACAGCATCTCGTATGGCGTTTTGCCATTGAGTGCATGGGTCGCTGACTAGTTCTTCACCCAGATGACATGGCATATGGCCTCACCCCAGAGAGACTTTGGCAGCCCACTGGAGTGTAATACCATCTGCACGTGCTCCACAAGGGTGCAGTTGAGTCGCTCTGCAATGCCATTATGCTGTGGTGTGTCATGTATAGTGAGTTTTTGCTCCATCCCTTGGGCTTTCAAATGGCAAGTGAATTCATCACTCAGGTATTCCCCTCCACGATCCGACTGCAGGTGTTTTATAGTGACACCATGTTGGTTTCTCATCCATGCCTCATACTGACAGTAGGTGGTGAACACATCGGACTTTGCAGAGAGGAGGTAAAGGTGGGTTAGGCACATATGATCATCAGTGAAGGTGCAATAGTAGGCCTTCCACCCAGATGTCTGTGTGGGGGACAGGCCCCACAGGTCGGTATGTATCTCGTCACCAAACCTTTCGCATCACTTGGGCTCACGGTCCTTCCCAATAGGTTTCCATGTAGCCTTGCCATACTCACACGACTCGCACTGGCCCATAGTCACATGGTTAGGGTCCAGTTTGAGGCCACTAACCATTCCTTTACTCAGCATCTCCCATATCATAGCAGTGCCAATGTGAGAGAGATGAGCATAAAGCTCAGTCATAGTGAGTTCTTGGTCAACTTTGACAGCATTTGCAGATGTAGTGGAGTGCTGACATTGGGTACGGTATAGACCATTGGTGAGCAGTATGACACCAAGCAGATGCTTCCTGCCATCATAGATGCGACAGGACTGATCGCAAAAGAACATGGCATAGCCTGCAGTAGCGAGTTGACTGATAGACACGAGAGTCACCTTCATCGTTGGTGCATATAAGACATCCCTCAGGAAAATGCGTGACCTCTTTTCACCGTTTGGTAGGTAGATGTACAGATCACCCTTGCCGACAGCATTGAATGTATGGTTGTCAGCTGCACATATGGGCTTTGGAGGGATAGAGATGAAGTCAACAAAGTGCTCATGAAAGGGGAACATGTGTTGGGTTGCACCACTATCAAAGAGTACAGTTGTATCACCGTCCTTGGGAGTGCTGTCCCACACAAGGGTAGTGTAGGTTAAGGTGGATGCAAGGAGTATATCAGTGTCGACAGATGCAACCCATACACCATCAGGTTCGGTTGTCTCTGCTATACTTGCTTTCGCTGATGGTTTACCCTTGCCTTTAGAGTCTTTCGACGAGTCAGCCTTTGACTTCTTTCCTCTAAGTTTCCAGCCATTCGGGGCTTGGCCCTCCTTTCCACCACCTTCCTCCCAGCAGTTCGGCTTTGCGTGGCCAGTCCAGCCACAGTTTTCGCACTCACTCTTTGGTTTTCAGCCTCTGCCTTTCTTGGATGAGTCTGCATTGAATGCAGCGTCACTGCTGGCTTTGGACTTTGATTTATTACCATCAAGCATAATGGACTAATCATATTCATCGATGATAAGGGTGGTGAGGGTGTGGGAGCTGACTGTTTGGCCCTGGAGCTTCATAGTTGCTGAAATGCTGGATATGACAGAGTTATATGAGCATGGTAAGGAGGAGAATATGATATTGAATAGGTTGTTGTCTGCTATGGAGTGTCCGACTGTTGCTAACTCTTCATGTAGCATAAGAATTTTCTCGACATGTGCACGAGCGTCTCCGCCATCCTTCAACTTGAGTTCGCCAAGTTGGTGCCTCAGCTCAGTGCCCACAGTGATTGACTGTTGCTCGAATAGAGCCACCAACGTGTCATAATATTCTTTTGCTGTGGTTTTCCATACAAGCCAGATGAAGAGAGTATTGGGGAGTGCTGCCACCATAATTTGTTTGGTGAGCACATCTTTCTCATGCCATTCCTCTAGGTTCTTGTCATACTTTTCTACTTCCAGGATTTTATCCACTGTGGTTGGTATCCACGCTGGAGATTTCCCTGATGCCAGGTTGACTGGTGTGAGCTTAGTACCATGTATATAGCCCAGTAAGCTTTGAGTCGCCAGGACGTTTTCAAGATGGGCCTTCCAAAGGGTCCACTCCTTTCCAGCTGCATCCAGCTTTGGGAGTTTGAGCGTCTTGTCTGATTTTGACATCAGAGCTATGGGTTTAGAACACAAGAGGGGCTTGCGAGATAATTTCTACTTGTCTGTTTAGTTTTCTGAGCCGGGGCTCATAACCTGTAGAACAGAGTAGAACTACAGTACAATTAGTGACAAGGAGAATGGAAATAACTATAACCTTACCTCAGTGAGTGTAGACAAGTCACTGAGGTTAAGGTGGAGTTCGAGATGCAGAAGTACTGATATGATTATGTAATGTATCTCGTGACCACACAACCATAATAGTCCAACAAAACTACCCTTTGCAATCCTTAGGTAATCAGCCAAACATCAAAATTGGGGTCATGAAAATAAAGTACACACTGAGCAGTTATGCTGACCTTGCATTCCTTGTCATACCAAATTGAAATAAGGT
This sequence comes from Pulveroboletus ravenelii, assembly GCA_038090235.1. Lineage (NCBI taxonomy): Eukaryota > Fungi > Basidiomycota > Agaricomycetes > Boletales > Boletaceae > Pulveroboletus > Pulveroboletus ravenelii. Next base: position 23,670 of record JBBPMH010000293.1, on the reverse strand, counting down.
AACCCTAAGTTCTGTCTAAACAATATCACTAATTTTTGGAGTCCAAAGGGATGTAGAGCTGTGGCAGTGTATGTTTACAAGTGTTTTCTTGCAGCCCCCATGATAAGTGCAAGGACTGTTAAAGTCACGGAGTTTCAAATACCCTGCTAGGCCTTGCACTTACCGCTAGGGCGTGCAGGAGCTTGAGTGTATCATCCCACTTCCTATAGAAACTCTCTTGAACATCACATGCAAGCTATATTATTTTTGGGCCCATGTTTCCTGCTCATTCCAAGTTCTCTATGCTCGGGACCATCTCCTTGAGAGAGGAATTCACCGAGTTTGAACTTTGAAGCGGCAACATTGTCCATCTGTTCGCACACCGCGTCTGGGCATATGCTTGGCTGCCATGGCCTGGCCTTTTTTTTAAATGCCCCATCCCATACGCTCCCTGCGCAGCTTTGTACACAATGCCAGGCATGGAGTCACGAATAGAAATTTCACTCGCACCGCGTTCTGCCCAGTATGCCCTGCCTCTTATCATTATGGCGCTACAAATACAAATACACTTTTACTATGTGCGTGATAGCTGCATTTCGTGTGCCTTCCGTCGGCGCCTGTGGGCTAGGGCATTCAAGTCGGCTGGTGTGTAACTGTGTACATATTTCCACCCTAATAATAGGACTCTCCCACAACCTGAATGTGGGGTGCAAGGAACCTGTACGCGAATGCCGAAAGACAAAGGAGACCCTCACGAGTACACGTTTCTGCGCTTCCTGAGTGGTACTTGCATCGCTCAGCATCATCAAACGGGAAATCCCAACTAGGATATCATTAACTCGGCCACCGTCATCCTCTCCCAACAAAGCACCGCCGCAAGTGGTCATGAACAATGATGATGATGTCTATTCTTACATAGAAACACAAGCCTTACATATGGACAGACTATGGTTATGCATGATAGTCTACGAGGATAATGAAACTGCTCATCCCGCCGAGGATAATCTAAGCCCCGTGTTGGACAGCCTGCCAGCTGGGCCTGCCAGAGATGTCTTTCCACCATCTAGGATAGAATCCCAAGTCAGCACTGACAGTATCACCAGCTCGCCAATCCCTTACCTGAGTACGTTGGGCCTCTTCTCAATGACGTCACCATATCCTCCGTAGAAGAGCATGTAGCCATAAGGCAAGTGTTGGAAGTCAGCGAGGGTTATGTTCTGCGAACTCATGAGCGACTAGCGACCGAAACAGTAGGACACCAACGCACATCACCGGCAACATATTTCTGCTTGCCAAGGATAACGTCATACACGTCGAGCATCGTGCCAACCCTTTCGTAGCACTCCTTCATTTTGGCTTCGTTTTGCTCATAGTTGAACAACCTTGGAAATGGTCAGAAATCGGGTCCATGCGCTGCCACATGTGTATACATACGGTTTTATCACCTTTTCGTATACGAGAGGCATGGCGTAGGCGTGGTAGTTGAAGGCCTCCACACTGACGGCCTGTTCGAACAAGGCCTCCTCCTTGGGGTCGGTGGGGATGAGGCCCTGAGTACCCTGGTTAGGGTACTTCTTGATCAAGTAGCGGCAGATGGCACGGCACTCGTAGAGAATGAAGCCGTCATCGTCCTTGTGATGGCAAGACCATCGGTCAGTATCCTCGCATCAAACTCGGTGGGCCAACGTACAATGTAGGGAACCTGGCCGAACGGCTGGAGCTTGAGGTACTCAGGGGCCTTGTGCTCGCGCTTGGGGATGTTGACGGTGATCAGTTCATAGGGGATCTCCTTCTCTTTGCAGATCACCCCGACGAGACGAGTGCAGGTGGACTTGGAGGAGCCGTAGATCTTGAGGACCATGGTTGTAGAGAGGAATGCTCAAGAGGGTTGATTTGCTTTGGAATGTGGTTTTACTCGAGGGAGTGGCTTGGATGGACACATCGCTGGAATGACCCATTATATATGTTGCAAGTACCCGTGTGAGAGAATCGCTCGCACAACGCCTACGGACGCGGAGCATCGCACCTGTTGCGTGTGGGCATAGTTCACATATCCGGCGCACACTGCGTATCGCATCTGGAGGACAGCATTGGTGTGAACCTGGGGCGTTAAGACGACATGATCGGGAGTCGAGATGATCCTTACTCATCCCGGGTGATGAAAACCGACCGTTTTTGAAATTAGATACAGGTTATGGTCGGTAGCGTGATTTGGCATGGCGAGCGGACATCTTAACGCTCGGTGATCGGGGAAATTGGTTGCAATATGAGCATAGCATGGCATAGGAACCTTGATTGAATATGGTCGCCGCCATCACTGAGTTCACCCCGTATTGATGACCCTTGGTAGTCTTGGGGCGATGACCTGGGGAGTGACTATAGGGTGAAAGTTGGTTGTGGCTTTGTCAACACGTGACCATCGGCCAGTCCAGCTCCGAGGTTCACACTGCCCGCCCGCCGTGTTGGGTGTATTTTGCCACCGCGATACAAGCGTCCTTCTCATCGCATCTCTTGCTAGGCCGGATCTAAAACAAGTATGATGACCACTGAGAAAGGACGGCAAATGTGCTACTGACACTTGATGAGTGGGCATCGAGGGGAGATCAAATAGTGTATACGACAAAAGGTTCACAGAGTAGATTGGAAAAACACGAAAAGATGATGAGTAGTTCCTCCACTGACAGTGGCTCTGCTCCCCGCCACAAGTCCGATCTGGTGCCAATCTGCAAAGCAGTTGTGTAACGTTACCGCTTGACGACCGTGGTCGGTGAGCAAATTAGACCTTTCCTTTTCTGTCGACCGTAGCAAGGTTGTGGGCCGCCCCGTGTCTCCATCCAGTTAGCCGAAGAGGCAAACCAGCCTGTTTATGGCCTCTATATAGGGGCCCGCTTTCCTTGCACCGGGTATTCTCGCTTATGTCGCTTAGCAATATTTTCACTCGCTTATCCTCACTGTGTGCGCTTGAGCGCACACGTTCTGCTACCTTCAACTCGATCTGATCAATTTTCTGTAGTAGCTTATTTTTTTCTGATGTTCGGGGCATGGTGGGGGAGGGTGGAAGGGTGGGACCATTTTATTTCGCTATCTACCTGTGTCTATCCTGCTGTACCCTAAATCCCTGATGAGCTGATCCTGCTCAGACTTGGTGTATCATCACAGAAACACTTTCACATGACCCAGCAGGGTGGGAAAGCATCTCGGCTAAGTCTTGGCATTGGGGGAGTTGGAACATTTGTTAAAAACATAGCTCCTTCATAGTGGGATAATAACAGGATAATATCCTACTTGAACCACTATTGTCCATCTGTTCGCACACTGCATCCTGGGTATATGCTCGGTTGTCGTGGCCTGGCCTTTTTTTTCATGCCGCATCCCACACGCTGCCTACGCAGCTTTGTACAGCATGCTTGGCATGGAGTTATGAATCAAAATTCACTCGCACCGCGCTCTGTCCTGCCTCTTACCGTCATGGCGTTACAAATCCAAATCCACTGTTACTATGTGTGATAGTCGCATTTCGTGCGCCTTCCATCAGCACAGTGTTTTGCACCCCATGTGTTGCATGCTCCAACTCATGCTTCAGAGTAATCGCTTGTTTAGAACCATAATGAGTATATTCAGCATTGTATCTACACCATTTACTGGAGAAGAAACAATGAATTATTAGCACCACGAAGGATTATGGGTCATGAAGAATAGAGGTTGGTGGGTATGGGGGCACTGAGAGTGCTTATTGACCAAGCAACTAACCATAAGCACGGAGAACGGTGGTCGGAAAGAACAAAACTAGTCATGACTGTCGCAACATTTTTGCACAGACGGTAATGAATTACCATAGTAACATTACCATAGGATTGCCTCGTTGTAATCGTAAGCCGGCGTCGTTAGCATGGCGGAAAAAAAGTTCCGACATGGCACATGAGATTAGAACACGGTGCCGGCCCCCACAAGGACCGGTCCTCTCAGGGCCATCAGGACCTGTTCTATCCGTAGGGTGAACGTAAGGGTACCCGGCCCCCAAAAGGGGCCCTTTCAGGGCCATCAGGACTGTTCTATCAGTGGGGTGGACCTATGGGCGCAAGTGCGGCCGAAAACGAGATCTATTAAAATGATCTGTGCACCCTGACACATGAGCAAGCACGAATAAGATGTATCTGAAAAGCCGCCAGAATCACACGACAAGCTACAGAACGAGACCATCGAGCTCGAGGAGGGAGAGAATGGTCTGCAGCGTCGGACTTAGAGGGACAGGATCGGTGCATCGGCGCACCTGAGGATGAGAAGCGCCATATGATCGTGCCGTTAGAACAAAAAGGACACGGCAGAATACGTACCCGAACGGCGGTGAACTGGGTAGGCCGGGCGAGCCGGACGGAGGCCATACAGACGAAAGAAGTCGCTAACTGAAGGAGAGGCGACAAGCGCAAGATGAGCGGCATACCTAGGTCATCCACACAACCAAGGGAGTACTGTGGACAGCATATTAAAGTTTCCAACCCACCACATTGACGAGCAATACTAAAATCGCGATCTAGAAGGGTCAGCAGAACTCTGCAGGAGGTGGACAAGTCCCAACGACTCAGCCCCACTTGTCCGGAGGTTCGGAGTTGCCGTGGGAAAATTCCCCGGTAGCTATGTGGGTAACACTTGCTCGACAAACCCGTCATATTTACTGTAAGGTCGTACAGGTACTAATTATTGTACAGTACGATCGCATCTTTGTCTCACTCGCTTCCACTCTTCCTAGGCGGTGGCCGAGGTCAGCATTTGTCTCCTATGCTTGTGAGGTGATGCGCATCTCACGGCGTCTTCGCATTCCCTAACTTTCGCGCCAGGATTCCTTCTGGAATACGTATGTATAGGTTCAGTGTGTTCTGTCCGTATTTGACATGTTCCTCAAGCTCCGTTGCGGCTCCGCCACGTTTTACGCAGACCAAATCGAACTAGTTTAGACTCTTATGGTCCCAGAGGCTGGGAGGCCAACGCCGCGTGCGGAGCGCCAGGGGATGAGATCGCGCGCATTAGAGTTATGCACGGATCCAATACTGGCCTGCGAGCTGCGACTGTTCACACTTATTGGGCGGCCGGTCCAGCGCGCGCCGTTAGGTACACACATTGCCATTAGTTCACCCGATCATCGCGTCCCAAAAGCATTGTAGATGCGCTTATTCCTATACGAAGACTACTGATATCCATATTTAAAGGCTTGCAGGGTTTAGATTTTCGCACAATCATTCGGAAGTGTCCCCACGTCATGCTCCCCGTTCTCAAAATCGAAGCGGTGGTGCGTGAAAGCCTCGGCGAGGCCGTTCTAATGAACCAGGTTCGTATCATCACAAGCGACCGATTACCGCACGCAGTCAAGTATGTTGATAATGTCTTTTCTTGCACAGTACATCAGTTACAGGAGCAGAACAAGCAAGTACTATACACGATGGTTGACAAGCATCCGTGCACCTCATTTCGCTAATGGTATCGGTTCACCGCCCTAAGCTCCCCCCACGACGGCCTGCCAAGCGGGCCTGTTGAAGATATCGTTCCACCACCTAGAATGGCGCCCTATGTCAACATTAATTGTATGAAGGTTCGCAAGTCCCGTACCTAGCTACGTTGGGCCTCTTCGTAATCAAGTCACTGTGTCCGGTGGCGAAGAGCATGCTTCCGTAAGGCAAGTGTTGGAGGTCGGCGAGGGTCACGCTCTGCGAACCCGTGAGCGCTCAGCACGCCGAAACAACAGGGCAATCATAAACGCACGTTGCCAGCGAGGTAACTCTGCTTGCTAAGGATGACCTCATAGGCATCGAGCCTCTCCCCAAGCTTTTGGAGTTGCTCGTTGACTCTGGCTTCGTCAGTTTGACCACCACCCCGTCTTCGACATATATTAGATATCAGATGCCTGCACAGGTGCGTGTATACACATACAGTTTGAAGACCTTCTCAAACATGAGGGGAGCAACATGGGCGTTAAAGTTGAAGGCCTCGGTAGAGGCCGCCTGCTCGAACAAGGCTTCCTCTCTAGGATCGGTGGGAACGAGGCCTTGAGTACCCTGGTTAGGATACTTCCTGATCAAATAGCGAGAAATGGCGCGAGACTCGTAGAGGATGAAACCATCGTCGTCCTTGTGATGGTAGTGTAATCATGAGTCAATGACCCTGCATCAAATTCGGTGGTTCAACGTACAATGTAAGGAATTTGACCGAATGGCTGGAACTGAAGGTACTCGGGCGACTTCTGTTGGCCCTTGCTAAGGTCGACAGTGATAAGTTCGTAGGGAATACCCTTCTCTCTGCAAACCAAGGCAACGAGGCGGGTGCAAGTAGACAAGGGGTAACCGTGGAGTTTGAGGACCATGGCGGTAGCGAGGGTTGTTCAAGGGATGGGTCTGAATGAAACATCGCTGGCATGATTCGTTATATAGAACGGACGTAGTGTCACAAGGTATCCAGACCCAGCGCCGAGCTGACTGATACATATCCGCATCTCCGCAGTATGTGCCATCACTCCAGTATGGAAGGAAACGCCCTGACTCATCCTGTTGATGGATGATTAATCCCGAATGCCTGGAAATTGGGATCATATAGATGAGCACCATCGACTGTCAAGCACGAACAGAATCAATTTTAGAAATGAGATTGGCTATGGATGAACACTTTGAACCAGTCAATGGGAACGGGACGGGTGGCAGGTCACCATTACACACGACGTAGCCCAGATGGTCTGCACGACATCGCACGTATTATAAGCATCGATCACATCGGACGACGCCGGCTGACCGGGGTTATAATGAAACGCTTCAAACACATCTGTTTTGTTGTCAGAATCATCATCGACCTGCGTGTGTGGAAAATATGTTACTTGTTCAAAGCCCGGACTGACGAAAACTTGATAGTCTGCGCGGGCCAGCCAATAAACTGGTCAGACGGCACCTCGGGTTTTTCCGATGTGTCATATCAATCAGACCCAGTGACTGGCAGCCATCACTGCACTCTGTCGGCATCCCTGACGCTTTGCAGAGACACCAACATGAAATTACGCACTATCCCGATGCATGAATAATCATAGGGACACCGTGAGTTTTTTCCCAGCGCGAGGAAGTACATTTTGGTTGGCGTGATGCAGGTAAGCGGCTGGGCTCCCCCTGATTACGACGAGGCTTGACAAAACAGTATGCTCGCATTGCTTTGAACATGATATCCGATGCTCAAGTACGGCATAGGCGATTCCTCGAATTAGGAGGAAAGCCCAGAGTGACGAGACACCCGAGATCAGAAGAAAAGAACTTTTAGTTCGTCAGGTGATCTAAAAAACGGACTTCGAATGCCTTGTTCCATCAGAATCGTCCAACTTCTCTCCACGTTGAGGGACATACACTTGGCCCACAGGATCTGGTCACAATGGCAAGCAGCTGCCCGGGATCGCGTTAGACACTTCAAATCAGCACAACGATGTGAATGCGAGTCGGCGGTTGGGAGGAGATAGGCTATGGTGTCTCGATGCCACTTCCGAAGTTCAGTTGTCCGGCAAGCATCCGCTACTGTCAACTCTAGTGGCAACTTTGACAAAAACGACTCGACATGGAATATCCATTCACAAGGATCTTGGTTACTCAACGGCACCGTGGTGGATCTCTTCAGCATCCGCAGGATTGAATTCGCCCCTTTCTGGCTTCATGGAGATGGAGTTCATGTGATGTCTGAGACTGTTTGTCGGCCTGCTGGTACGACCTATGCCAACAACGGGACTGACAGTTAGCAATATGAACTGATAGGCGTCATGCGATGGACACTCTCTACATGATGGGTTGGAAAGCTCAGTGACAAGTTTTTATTGGTTTCGGCTCACACGCGTCGACGCCGCATGTGGGCAGCCATTTGTTTGTTCCAAGTTCCTCGAATCTTGTATTTTGATCTTGCAGAGTATCAACTTGCTCTTGGGGACTCTGTTCATTAGCCTGTTGATGGTAGCCTTTCGTTCTGGCCAACTTCTTCGCCTCCTTTATATATCTAAGCCTATCCCACGAAAACTTGAAAGTGTGAGTATTTAAGTCTTGGACGCCATGGCAATCTTTCTACGGCGCTCAGCATATGCCAGGGGCGGTTTTGTCGTTCTCAACCTTATTAGACCTGGCTCTAGTGGTCCCGACTCCATCATACGCTCTAATTGGATATACCTTTCCTGCTTTCCCCGCAGAGGGAGTTAATCCCAGCTAGGATGATGGCGCGGGTAGTGACGGCGGTCAGACAACCCCACTTGCGAGACTGGTATGATTCTCACTGGGTTTCCAGGTAATACAAAAGGTGTGCTCGATGGAGGGGGAGTTTGTTGCGAGGGTCTTCGGCGTCCCTGCACTCTGTGGAGTTTTAGTCGCGTACTTTGGGACCCCTCCCCCACCCTTCGTCCCGTTTCCCTCGACTCCGGTCCCGCTCTCGCGCCATTTCGATAACCAAGCCGCATCTCTCGACGGTACCACTGGCGGTTTCAACAGAATTGGTTCTACATATGCAGCAGAACATCTCCCCATGGGTCCTTGGCTCTTCAACGGTGTCGCAGTCCGTCTTTTGCGTCTCTTCAGTGATCCGTGGGAACTGAATCAGTGCCTTTAGTATAACCTGCCCGCTTCGTGGGGCACGGACTATGACAACGTCATTGCTCAAGGCCAAGTCATAGAGCTTCCCGGGGCAGCCTATGTCCATGAACTTCACCTGCTTTATGCTGGAGATGGGTTTGACGGTCTGTGTTGAGTATATCACGCAAATGAGCCGGGTTAACGTATGTTCCACACCAGATCAATTCGATCATATGTTTAACTTCAACTATGTGGATGACACCGTCTCAGACTTTCTACGTGAGTCATCAGTCCCACCGGCTCCTCGTTAGTCCATTCATCATTCTGTCCCAGTCACGGGAAAGAATTGGTGGAGATACCCGACCATAAACTGGGGTGATATTCGAACGTGAGTCTACTTTGCAACCCGCGTCTCCCTCGACGTAAATTGACCCTGTTTCCGGTTTAGCCCCTACCACTTTGATAACTATGGCGCATCGGAGAACTGGAATTCGTCTCATATATTCCAGCTCTCGGTGTCCGTTCCCTCGCACACCGCACTGAAGAGTGTCACGCTTCCGCAAACTGTGAACACTTCCAATAGGCTTCATATCTTTGCTATATCTATTACCCCATCCACTGTCCCGTCTACTGCACCAACAGGTCCTGAGCTCTCGGTTCCCACCGTGCAATTTAGCACCCGCTGGGAGGATGTCAATGGCCAACGTGCCCAAGCAGTCGTAGTCACGCTAGCAAACCTCTTGCCAGGAATGCTTGCATCATCCCCGCATACGTCACTTCAGTCCAAATACGAAGTGGAAGTGAGTGGTGAAGGTGTGACAACGGCGAGGGCAGGAGTGGTATACCGTCTCGTGGCAGCGGATCAGGCACGTCTCGATGTGCTTGTGTACAACAACGATGGTACCGGGAATGCGACTGTTCGGATCAAGGACTCCAAGGGAAACGTTGTCGGGACATCATCTGGGTGGCCCATTATCCCCCTTCGACAAACATGGACGGCTGATGAGAGCGTACTATCCACGCACGAATCTCCCACTTGGGTAGGCTCATTTTCCCTGATGCCACATGATGATGTTCATTCCTGTTGCAGTGGAACCAGGCAAAATATGGAATATTGTGAGTGAGAGATGATGTTCTCCTCAGGGAACGAACCACTCACATGTACTAGCATCCACTGGGGTATCTATAGCGTCCCCGCTTATGTAGGCTATGTTATTGATCATCACCTGGTTGCTTCTTACGCGGTGTTTAGGGCCCTCTGTGGACCTACGCAGAGTGGTATGAGTGAGTGTCATTCATTATTCCTTTGTTCCTTTTGGCTCTCAACAATGTCCAGCTGGGCCCTCCATAACCCACCTAACCCTGACAATCTCGTCTGGAAATACCATTTGGAAAACTATGGATCTGTGGGCGATCTCGCAATTGGGTCGAGGTGACGGCTGAATGCCTTTTCACAGGACGTGGTTCACGATGATTTCATTGCAAACTTTACAGCCAAAAACTGGAATGCAAGTGCTTGGCTAGATTTGATCGACGATGCTGGGGCAAAGTACTTTGTCTTCGTCACGGTTCGTGGAGGATCGGCGTGGAGATCTCTCATGCTGACCCATGCTACAGAAACATCATGATGGATACGGCCTGTTCGATACCAAGAACACAACGCACCGAAGTAGTGTCCATCTCAATCCCTACCGCGACTTCCTCAAGGAGCTGATGGAGACTGCGAAAGCTGAGAAACCCAACCTTCACCGTGGAACCTACTATTCACTTCCCGAGTGGTGGGTCGTTTTCGCATTCAAATATTCCAAGCATCTAATAGGTATTGTATATCTCAAGGTTTAACCCTTACTTTGCACCATACGGATTCTGGAGATGGCCCGGGGGACTCGCACATAATCCTTTCAACCACTCGGAACTCGAACCGTACACTGGCATGCTCAATATTTCCGACTACATCCAAGACTTGCAGTATCCACACATGTTGTCTCTCGCTCTCGATTACGGTACCGAAATCATGGTATGGTTGTATGAGCATTGGTCTATCTTGCACTGAAACTCGTTCAAAGTGGTGTGATATTGGTGGCCCAAACAACACGCTAGAATTTGCAGCACAATACTATAACCATGCTATGGAAAATGGATACCAGGTCACCATGAACGACCGTTCGTCCTGCGGGTCTCTTTGGAGTCCTTGTTCTGACCATTGGTGTTATAGGTTGTGGTGCGGTTCCTGACTTTGACACACCAGAATATACAACATTCGGATCGATTTCTACACGAAGGTGGGAAACGACTGAAGGGTTGGACCCATTTAGCTTTGGCTTTAACAATGCCACGCACGCATCGCAGTACAAAGATGGCACTACCATCATCCGAACCCTGGTCGACGTCGTGAGCAAGAACGGAAACTAGTAAGTCGGCGCCCACCCGGTGTACATGGTCGGTCGTTAACCCCCCCCTTCAGCTTGCTGAATGTCGGCCCCACTGCAGAAGGCGACATCGTCGCCCCAATGGCGGAGAACCTCCTCGCCGCTGGCCGCTGGCTCAAGTACGCTGGTGACTGCGTTTACGCTACCGTATGTGTCGTACGTGTATGTCATGAAACACGTTTTTGAAGACCGCTACAGGATTATTGGTACCAAGCGTCGCAGGATCCGACAGGGTCGTACCGTTTCCTGACGACCCCTGAAACGTTTTGCATCGTCGCGCTCGACAAGCCTATCGATGGCTCAGTTGTCGTTGATGCAGGGGGCGTCGCACTTCCTATTCAAAAGGGAGACAAGATCAAACTACTCGGGCCGGTTGACGGGATGACGGCGGCGGCCGAGCAACTCGAGTGGCGCATGGACGAGAAGGGGGTATTGACGATTGAAGTTTCGCAAAGTCAGGTCGATCAGGTTGATCATGCTTGGGCATTCGAGGTCTCGTATGTACATTGATACTGTACTTGTAGGAACGTACGACGTGCAAGTATGTATACTGATCGAAGCTGATACGTTGAAACGCGCTTGTTATCATGACTTTTCACACGTACAATTTTTAGACATATTGTTTTCGCGGTGACAACGTCAGAGAGAGAAAAAAACTACCGCTTGTTACTTAAGTAATGCCACCCCAAGATGAGCACCACAAAAAAAGAAAGAAAAAAAAGGACCACAGCTGGTCTCCAAGGAAGCTCCCCACTGAATTTTTAGCTTTCCTTCTTTTTCTTCAGCTCGAGTGGCCGTTCTCAGCAAAAACTCCAGCCCCAGTGACCCGTCCTCCCGGCCATGACGCTCTCGCTGGGTTTACTGACAGCACTCCCTCCGACCGCAGACTCGGACGTCCACCCGCTCAGCCGTGACGCGGACTGCACCGGTAGTGCCAAACGAAACGTCATCCTACCGCCCTTTGGCATCATCACTACCACCTTCTCTGCCGGTGGACCCGATCGTCGCCCAGGACCATTCTCAACCTTGACCTCCACCACCACCACCACCCTCGCTGCTACCACCATTACCACTGCCAGCAACGCGTCTATCCATGGTACCTGGCTCGAGACGAACGCGAACTTGGACCCCAACCCGGACACAAACGCGAATCACGCCCCCGCCTTCGCTGCTCACTCACGGTGGAACGGTATACCCATACGCGCGATCGTGCCCCTTCCTCGACGCACCAAACTTGCTGTCGGTGTCGATGTAAACGGTCGCGCAGCGCAGGATAATGATAATACTAATGATGCCACCCCGACTCGGAGGAACGTCAAACCCTGCTCGACGCGTCCAACTCATGTCGAAGATAACATCGACACCACAGACTCTGCAGACGAAAACGAGGGCGAGGACGGTGGGGATGGAGGAGGGAGCGATGAGGATGGCGATGTTACCATGCCGGCATCGCGCTGCTGCTTGTATGAGAGTATCACCGCCGCCGATGGACTCTCCGCTTGGAGCTTCGAGGTACGTCAAGCGGTCATCCTGTTCAATTGTCCTTCTTTTGTTTTCTGATTTGAGAGGCTGGCGTGTGCTTCAGGAATTGCGCGTAGAATGCTACGCCCAGTCCTTTGTCGCCAGAGGTACGAAGCCACCCCCTGTCGTTCAGCCCAGCCTTGCCATCCCACCTGCTTTTGTGCCTCGTTCCGTCATAATGCGAAGTGAGACTTGCCAACGAAAAAAGTAAACGAGCAGAGTAGAGCGTTATTACGCGTGTCATCATGCGAGATATGGTATCTATCTACTGCGCTGTCATCCAAATAAATACATATCCATGATTTATCCTCAGCTCTGATCCAGATCCTCAACTCTTGGGGTCACAACAGTATTGTCTGTTATGTTCGATGTCCTAGGATGAGGATGCCCGGAAGAAAAGTGATCATGCTATATAGTCCATAGCGATACTGTAGGTTGAATCCGCCTCTATCGAACGTTCATAACGTCTCCGTCCCTCGTGCAAAATGAACGAGATGACAGCCAAAAACACAACGATCAACAGGTCTCCGCTGGCTAGCGCTTCCGTCTGGAAGATCGCTTGCATGAAGGGCACATAGACCAGCGCGAGCTGTACCAGCAATGATATTGATACAGTCGAAACCAGCATCTTGTTTTGGAATAACCCGCAGCCGAGACCACGGCTCTGGATGGCGGATACAAGATCGAGGACAACAAAGCAGGTGAAGGTCTTTGGGTTGAGAACATTCTCTTCAGCCGCAAGCGGAGGGGAGGTGACGGGATTACGCACCATGGTCTGCTCCCTCCGGGAGACATGATCGTCCTCTACAAGCGCAGTATAATAGGTGAACAAGGTGCCAAACGCGATCGTGGATGCCGAAAATAGAACACGGTATAGGAACCGTCGAGTGATGATCGGTTCATCTTTTCTTCGGGGTGGTTTCCGCATGACAGCCGGGTCGACCGGATCCACTCCTAACGATTGACTAGGTGGTCCTGCACGAGGAGCGCTCGTTAGAGAATGAACATGTGTGATGCTGTTCAATGACGAACCATCCATAAGAATGTTAATAAATAAGATCTGCATAGCGTTAAGTGGATTGCCATATCCAAGGAATGTGCTCAGAGAGATCAACGAAAGCGTAGCTGCAGCAGTACTGAGCTGGAAGCACAAGAAATTCTGAATGTTGTGGAAAATGGATTTTCCTGCATTGTCAATGTTAGCTTGGGATAGTCGAAAACTGGCAAGGGACTGGCCCACCTTCCTCGATAGCGGGAAGAATGGTATTGAAGTTATCATCGACAAGAATCATATCAGCCGCCTCCTTGGCAACATCCGTACCGCTCTTGCCCATGGACACGCCAATGTCAGCCATCTTGAGCGCCGGCGCGTCATTGACTGTAGGGAAGGTTAAACGATCAAATGACATGCGGGGAGTGATCTTCACAACTAACCTCCATCTCCCGTCATAGCTACAACGGCTCCACGAGCCTGGAAGGCCTCAACAATCGCCATTTTATGGCGTGGTGTCGTACGTGCAAAAACACTGACACTGCCCACACGTTCAACGAGCTGCGCCGTGCTCATCTGATCAATCTCTTTCCCGGTCATACAGTATTGATTTGAGAAGCCTGCGTGCGTGCGTTGCCCAACACGGAGACCAAGCTTTCGTGCAATCGCCAGTGCAGTCGGTTCTGCATCTCCAGTAATCATTACCACCTGCACACCACCCGATTGGAGTAGCCCAATAGCATCGGCGACACCTTTCCGAGGCGGGTCAAGCATGGCTTGGAAACCTACGAAGATTAGGTTGTCCTTTTCGGCTGCCGGCGAAGGGGCCCTCGTCTGCGGTCCCTTTTGGGGTCTCTGAGAGGTGACTGGATCCGGTTTGGGGGAATCCACGGAGCCATAGCCGTATGCCATTGCTAGGACCCGAAGACCTTTCGACGCTGCTGTCTGAGCATTCAAGAGGATAACACTGCGAGTATTAGAATCGAGGACCGGAGTGGAGTTATCGGACACGAAATAAAACTTGCAACGGTCGATTACCGCTTCAATGGCGCCTTTGATATAGTAGATCTCGCGTGGTGTCCCATTGTAGAGCGCAGTGGAGTAAGCGTGTATGCCACTGACAGCCATGTACTTTCTCTCAGAATTGAAAGGTTGTTCAGAGAGTCGAGTGAACGCCTGCAAGCACTTGAGTCGATACATGATTTGGTGCCAGCTGACTTACATTGCGCTGATCAGCTAGACCGAATGTCGAGAGGACGTTGAGCAAGGCTACGTCCGTGGACTGGCCAACATAAACACTATCCCCGGTTTGCGACAAGACAGCATTGTTACACAGGGAGCCGATCTCTAGGGTCTTGCGAACAGCCGGTGAGGGTGAAACAGCCAACTGAAGGCCTTCAACATGTAGAGTTTCGTCAACAGCATAAATCTCGGTGACTGTTTGCTCGTTCTTTGTCAATGTCCCTGTATGTCAAAGGTTGATCGTTACGCAACATTGGTACAAATTTGTGGACAACTTTCCTGTCTTGTCGGAACATATAACAGAGACCGAACCGAGAGCTTCCACCGAGTGTAATTTTTTCACAATAGCCTGACGCTTTGACATTCGCATGACCCCAAGGGCAAGGGTAACGGTTGTTACAATTGGCAGTCCTTCGGGTATGGCGGCGACCGCAAGAGAGACTAAACGCAAGATTGAACGGGGGATCATCCAAAAGCTGCTGATACATACCTCCAATGGTAAACATATCTAGCCAAGGACGCTGTTGCCACATTCCGACGAAACAGATGACCCCAATGACAATGAAAGACAAAAGAGAGAGCTTCTTTGCAAGTTCATCCATGCTTAGCTGAAGGGGTGTCCGCTTTTTTTCAACCTAAGCTCGACCAGATATACGATCAACCCAGACGACAGAACACAAAGGCTACTCACGTCCTGCATCATAGAAAATATGACGCCAAACTCCGTCTGAACACCGGTAGCAATGACAATCCCAGACCCGTGTCCTTGTACCCAAGACTCACTGAGTCAAAGCAAAGCATAGCGCACAAGTTTGCTTACCATTCCTCACTAGTGTACCCATATATGCGACACAAGTTCGTTCGGCGAGTGCAACCACTTGACCTGACCCCGAGTTCATGGCGGAAGCGCCACTCCTACTATTGCACGCTCTGTGATCCTTTTGGCGGGCCGTGGTTTCGCCTGTTAAACTACTCTCGTCGATTTCGAGGTCGACGGAAGATATGATACGAATGTCTGCAGGAACGCGGTCACCTGTCGACAACGACACGATATCTCCAGGAACTAGCTCGTTTGCGAGGATGTGCATTTTCCGCTGATCGCTGTTGGCGCGGTGTGAGAAACATTTAATAGAAGGAAGATTAGCATTCCTACCGAATGACGTGACAGTGATGCGGAACAAGTTTATTTAATGCCTCGAGGCTCTTTTCAGATCGCTGCTCCTGTATGAAACCAACTGATAGAGTCATGTCAATATAGAGTCAAGTTAAGGAACCGATCGGCCACTGTGCTACCTGTCAAGACAATTGTAACAGCAATTGTTATGCTGACGGCATCATCGACGTTCCCCATGATCGCACTAATTGCTGCGCTTCCACAAAGGAGTAATATAAGTGGGCTTTCATAAACTGTTTTCGCAAACTTGAGAAGGACGGGCTCAGGTGCTGGAACAGAAAACTCGTTGTATCCGTGAACGCCCTGCAGTGATGGAATGATAGCTGCTGAAAGACCATCCAGTATAGACGATTGGAAGTGTGCCACTGTATCCTGCGATAGAATAGATGAGTTTTCATACATGGAAATCCGGCCAATTAGACTGTAAACAAAACGTGGCCCCATAGTTTGCCCCTCTGGCCTCTTACTTGCTACAGAGAAGAACGAACAAGAGACGCAAATTGGCGCGGGGACAGCCATCCAGAAAAAAAGGAAACAAATTGTCTGACTCACTTCAACGCTCCAATGCACAAATCGTGCAGAGGGGGTATCTCGTTTCTCCTCGCCATTCGTCCACAGGTTCGAGCGGTCGTTGACTAACGAGTAACCATTCTCGAGAGGAACATCGTCAGAACGTCGCCCTGTTACTGCCCCGAGAGCTTTCTGTAGCAAACCCTCAGCGGCAACCCCCGGTGCAATGTCGGACAACTTTTGTGGGATGAGGTGTATCGTATCCGAGTGACGATGTCTCCTGAGCGTAGTGCTGTATGCAAAATGACTGCTTGCTCCTGCCGTGGGTTGTGGTTCTCCAGACGGGCTGTCCGCAAAGGAAGAGAAGTAACTCGAAGCAGGTGGAGAAGGCGGTCGAGTGCGGTCGGGTGCTGAGCGACCTAGGGAAGACATGGAGTGGTGCACCAAGTGAGCTGACGTGGAGGTTACTAAGGGTTCAGGGATCTCCGACAACTCGATGCTATTCCCCCGTGCGAAAGATGTTGATGGGAGTCGTTTACCCAGGGCCTGGAGTCTGTCACTCCGTCGAGACATGGGATTGGGCATCTTTTGCTAAGTGAGCGACGTCTTGAGCAACTGCCAAACGCTGAGACATTCAATTTCTCCAGCGCAAAGGAGAAAAGCGTGAGAATGCCCGGGTAGCACCGTTTGGTAACGCCAAAGACTGCACTCATGAGACCATCATGCAAAGTAAATTTCAGTCCCGCCGCCTCTGGGCCCCCACGAAGCAATACGGTGCGTCCGTGCTTGCTACAAGGATTGAACGATCAGATCCTATTCTGGTATGTCGCCTTCTATTAGTTATGCCAATAGGGTTATCCCCCCGCACCGCAATATGCTCATCTCCGCCTTGTGGCCACGAAGCCAGGTGCGCAATCCGATTGTCTGTGTGTCGGCTCGTCATTAATTCGTTTTCCTAGGTTCGGTCCAAACACAGGGAGATGCGTATGATTCTATTTTGCTCGTGCAAAGCATAGGGTTCGATTTACGGATGCCTTCCGCCGGAGAGCCGACAGTCACGTAGCAAGGCGACACGAGAGGCAGCATACTATAAGCTAGGCAATTTCTTATCTTGTGCGCGTCATTGAGGCTCTTAGTATTTAGACCATAATTTGTTCGAATGGCCCCCCTTACCACCTCAGCAAGCATATAGTCATCAAGACCAATGAACTTGGCATCAGGGGAGTATGAACCAAAAGATAATCCTAGGTAATCACTGAAGGTCTATGGATAACGTCGGATTCATAAATATATGTAGTCATTAGAAATGGAATGACAACCTGGTACAGACCTTGTATTTCCTATTGGTATGACCAGAGTTGATTCACTCATATGTACCACCAATGGTGTTAACTGGAGGTTCATATCTGCCATCTAAAAGTACAGCTAACTTCTTGGCTTCCCTGCCCTTGCTTGCCAGCCAGTCTCACTCTTGCACTCAAAGTGTGGCAAAAAGATTTAAGTAGGAGATCATTTCTGCTCATATTTGGCAGCAGCCTTCAATACCATCCGGAATTCAATGTTATCTCCTCGACACACGTCTCCGACAACCCAAAATCCAGGGACAGGTGAAATCGGGAGTGAAAGTCATCTTGCTTGACTCGAGCATCTATCCTAGACAAGCGCAGAACGTTCTAAAGTGCAATGACAATTGGGTATATGATACTGCCATGCTAGTGCAAAGTTGTTTACAAGATACAGGAGGTTGAGAAAAGATTGAACATCTCCGAGAAAGATCCACCTCTAAGCAATGCGAGCATTCCTGATCTGCCACTCGTTTACAGCACGTGCTTCCCAGCCTGGCATCACCTCGGCGTCAGGGACGTCCATGCCCGGATGCATGCGTTCGACATGCCTATGGACGGCATCGTCACGCGAAAATAAATGTCTGCAACGAGGGCACCGCCATTTCACACCCAGGTGCATGACAACATGGCGAGAGAGATTTTCCTGTTTCATCAGCCGAGAGTGCGTGCAGCTGTCCCAGGAGCAAAAGGCAGGCGTAGCAGGACCCGTCTGGAGATGATGGTACTGTCGAAGGTGTCGGAGCACTCGAACCCTATCACCGACGATCCATTTGTTGCACGGACTGCCGGAGAGATCAAAGCGGCACTGATAGAAGCAACGTTTATTGCCATAACGGTGTTGTGCATATTCGATGTCTGCTTCATCGGCTAGAATGTACGGCGGCGATGCAGGACTTTCGGATGTTGATGGAGGCGTCGGCCTGGGGACCGTAGGATTGGCTGTCCACGACGGCACAGCTTGCCTCGTGCTAGGGCCCGCAATGTAAAATTGCGACGCCGAGTCAAAGGCTGGAGCTGAGAAAATTTTCGTTGCTGCAAGAGGTAATTGCCTCGGATCGCGGGAGCTGGTAGATGCGCAATCGCCGATTACCGCATTACACGGTGTCGTCGGATTCGGAGCTGGAACGGTTGGAAAATAATGCTGACTCCATTCCTGGCATTGGGGAGATGCGCGATCGGCAACGTGGCACAGTCTAGCTTGGCGATAGGGGTGAGTTGATGGCAATGAGGGAGAGGGAGTTTTGCTAAATCTACTCCTCAAAGATTGACGGAATGATGGCGCAGGGTCCATCCCAGGCATCTGAGGCGGTTGGGACGATCCATGATCATCGTGGCCGAGAACAGAATACGATTTCTGGGACGCTGTCGGAAAAGCGAGCCCTTGGAGAGAGAAGAAGACACAAGAGTCCTGATCCATGCTGAGAGATGTGGTCCATGAACAAGCGGCTGCCCTATCGATGATGGCGGGCTCACCTCTGAGCCGTCTGGATGGATGCACTCTCCGGTGACTGAGAGCCAGCGGAGAAATTCATATAGTAGGGATTCATGTCGAAAGAAGGTTGATAGGGTGGCTTCTTTGATGGGCAAGTGTGAACCATCAGCCAGATTTATAAAACATCGGTGTCCACACCCTCCGCCGTGGAAGTGACATAGTTTTCATTTGCAGATGCACCGCTCGGCGAGAGGCAATGACGACAGATAGTTGCGGTGGTGGTGTAGTATGCAGCCTCATCGCTCTAGCAGAGGGGGCGGCATATTAACTGATCACGACCGCTAGGCGCATGACATGAAACCCGCCGCGATGAAGGCTCGCACACCCACCACGAGGTCATATTACATATTACCCCCCATCGCGGAGGCTTATCAGGGGGCGTGTGACGGCGCAAGTTGAATTGGATGCAGTGCATTTCGGAGGTAAATGTCGGATTTCGAGGCATGCATGCCAGGCGACGTACACGCCATGAGCCTGCGTGGGTTTGGTCAATGCCCAGCGAATGAGGATGAAGCAAGGACATGGCGCTAGCGGCCAAAACGAAGATTATCGGCAAGAATCCGACACAAAATGGTATTATGGTGGTTGCCGTACCAGGCTACCTACCCTCAGCCCCACCGACCTCGGATGACCACGGAGTCGCGCGGAGCGTCCGGACAAGCCACCCAGGTATACGAATGTCCAGCGAATGAGCGCCTGCCGAACTTAATGGAGGGCGGAAGGCTGCTCCAACTTCGAGGGAAACTTGTGGCCGGCTGCATTGAAATGGTTTCATGGTCATCCAAGAGAACTCGTGGAAAGGCATACAGGCATACCGCTATAATTGCAATGGGCCTGCTACGGCGCGGATATTGCACATCAAACTGGTTGGTGAGGCGGAGGCACGTCAGCGAGCATTGGCTGCTCGGTGGTAAGTGGATCGGAAATACAAATGTACAGTATTTGTTTGCCATAAGCCCCTCGTCCAAACAACTACCTAGTTTGGGAGTTTGATACGAGTCGCAGTAGCCAGTTCCTCTAGGTTTTCCAGTTAACCACCACCATGTCCTCAGTTCATCACCGTGGCAGAAGCGATAGTCGGGGCCACCATTCGCGGGCGGACAGCAGAGACCGATATGAACCACACGACAGACGGCCACACAGACATACTGACTCCAGGCGGACCGAGCTGGACAGCAAGGATCCGTCAACGCGAGCTCGAAGATGTCGATCTCGCTCACGCACGCCTTCCTCTAGAGGGCGCTCAAGATCCCGCTCGACCTCCAGTGGACCTGTCTTCAGGAGACCTAGATCCCACCCACGCTCGCCTTCACGGGAACCTAGACGTCGCTCTCGCTCAAGAGAAAAGCATAGCTACAAGAGCAAGGGGGAGAGACGGAAGAGATCTCGATCACATGAAACCAGCCCTTCTGATTCGGACTCAGGGTCTGATCGTAAACGACACAAGAAGAAGAAACATCGCACACGCGAAGAAAAGGAGCGCAAGCGGAAGGAAAGGAAAGAGAAAAGGGTGACAGTTTTTCGTCCGCATTCATTGGTCGATACTAACCTGCTGTGCAGAAGAAAAGGCACGGAACCGGGAGCTCAAGCGCTCACTGGGGGAAATATGGAACCATCAGCGACTCAGAGTGAGGAAGCATTCTTGGTGGTGTTCATGGTTTGACGCAGTTCCACCAGTTTCTACAACAAAACCCAGGAATTCAGAACCTGGCTCCTCGAAGAACGCAAACTCAATCCGGAAGCTTTATCCAAGGACCAAGAGCGAAAAGAGTTCGCCGTGTTCGTAGAAGACTATAATACAGGTATGCAGCTCCGCCCTCCTCTGTCTGTGCAGATGCAATATGAGGGGTTTCGCCAGCCACTTTACCCCATGAAAAGTACTACCACATGGAAGCATACGAACGCCGAATGGCGTCTTTGAGGTCTGGAGAATATGTCCCGCCCGCGGAAGATACGTACGACCCTGCAGCGGATATGAAAGCACACGCCACGAGACACAAGAAGGCTACTGGTGATCAAGAGAGCTATATGTCTCGGGAACAATTGATGGAACTGCGTAAGGTACAGAACGAGCGAGTCGAGGTTTGTGTTTCTTTTTGAAATTGCTGTACATCCATTGAAAACGAAAATCAACCCGTAGATTGGACGAATGAAGCGTCTAGGGATGGACACGAAAAAGAACATGGGTGTGAGGATGGATGGTAGCATGTTTGATGGGTAGGTTCTTGAATACAATTTTATATCCTTACAGAGGATTCGTCCGCGTTGTGTGTAGATCTTGTCTTGTGCATGATTGGGTTACAATTTCGGGTGTATCTGAGGCTGTCGAGGGTAACAGGCGCATATCGCGAGGCGCTGCATATTGGGTCCGTCAGTGACAGCGTGGCGAGTTGCTGCCGAACTCGCGTACAACCTCTCCACGTTCAACGCTCATCATGCTCGACATCTTGCTCCTCGGTGCGACGGGTAATGATTCCATTCTCTCCGTCATCCTGTTCTCGAGCTAATGTCGACGTCAAGGGTACACTGGCCGTCTGATTGCACGCTACCTGGCCACCCACCGGGACCGGGCAGCATTCTCGTTCGGCTTGGCTGCGCGCTCGGACTCAAAGCTCCAGGCCCTCGTACACGAGTGTAAAGACCTCGCAACCGTTCCAACATGCGTAGTAGATGTCACAAACGTTAATGACGTCGACAGCGCTGTACAGCGTGCACGAGTCGTCATCAACACCGTCGGGCCGTACTGGCGTTGGGGAACACCTGTCGTGGAGGCATGTGTGCGCCATGGCAGGCACTACGTCGACCTCACAGGCGAGGCTCCTTGGGTCAAGGATATCATTGTCGAGCAAGTTGCTATGCATTCTCCGTCCACCGCAGCATCTAACATAACGACCTACGCAGATTTGATTATGCCGCCACTCGTTCTCGTTCGGTGATTGTTCCCTGCGCTGGGCTCGATTCTGTTCCTTCCGATGTCCTCGCCTACCTGAGCAGCAAAGCACTCAAGACGTTCGCGGGGCCCTCGACGACGGTGGATATGTCGACGTCGGCATGGAAGCTACGCGGTACGGGGATATCGGGCGGGACGTTTTCGTCTATGCTCTCTTACATAGAGGATGTTCCGAAGGCTAAGTCGGAAGTATCGAGGAGGGACTTTGCGCTGAGTCCAGGTGCGTTACTTCGCCTGACGAGCAGGCACGTGATATTGACCCGCTACAAGTTCAAGGCGTGAAGGGCCCACAACCAAAGACGTTCTACTCTCTTCCTACTTCAAATCCACCAATCCAGGGAGCTCTGTATCTGATGGCAATCATCAATTTGCAAGTTGTGCAACGTTCCTGGGGCTTGTTCGAGCTTGCGACGCGGAGCCCCGAACTCGTGCTAGATACGCCCTCACAGTCCGGTGATGAACACGAGAATTTGTCGACGTTATCATATGGTCCGCAGTTCAAGTATGAGGAATTCCTAGCGCTTCCGAGCCAATTTCATTCGCTTCTTGTTGTGCTGTTCTCGGTCATTGTAGGAGGGGCTATGAAATTATTCCCGCCTGTAGGTGCTGTCCTTGTCACGCTGAACGGTTCGCTGAGATTGGTTTGCATCAGGTTCGGTGGATAGCACGTATGGTCATGCCACGGTCAGGGGGTGGTCCCACTGATGAGTATGTGTACTTATGTTTGGAGGCGATGATGTAGTCTGATCGCAGCCATTTAACGTGCAGACAGCTTGAGGCGGGTGCCCTTAGTGTCACAAATGTAACGACGTCGTTACCAGATGCTGATGGGCGAGTGACCACTGTGCGGACGACCTTCCGTGGCAAGGGAGAACCAGGCTACTTGCTATCATCGAGTAAGCACCTATTATCTCAATTTCCATCCCACGGGACATATTAAGTTTTTTCAGTCATGATCACGGAATGTGCTTTGTGTCTCGTGTTAGATGCGGACCACTTGCCAGCATTCGCTAAGCGCGGCGGTGTGCTCACGCCCATAACCGCGTTTGGTGACGTATTGGTGGAACGCCTGAAGGCTTCTGGACGCATATCCATCGAGAGTGAGATGGTACTCGCGGACGCAAGCAAGAAGCAAGCATAGGGAAGAGGTAGCTCGTTCGCGCTGCTGATCGGGTTGCTTGCGAGTTGCGACATTCGAGTTTAATTATCCCTTGTCTATGCGTATACACGTGATTCAACTATCTATGTCGATTCCCCCATATGTTCACGTTTACCCAGCACTGCGATGTGGATTATTATGGTTGATAATACAGTATACTTGATTGCATATGCAAATGGCTTGCGAGATACCCGATGTTGATATTGAAACCTCGCTGTAGACTGGCAAGCAAATCCACGCTTTCGTACTTGCGTGTTTGCATGCCCCGCCCTCCTGACGCAACCCCAGGATACACAGGAAGGTGGAGGCA